>CAJNSZ010000068.1:285238-498191 GCA_905329745.1 Rotaria sp. Silwood2 | reverse complement strand
ACGAGTCTTTTCCTTCTTTGATACAATAATTAATTAAATTTCTATTGTTTTTTATTGGTTCTTTTTCATTTGGTGCTCAATTGTCTTATTTTTTGGTGCTCATTTCACACATAGAGAAAATCGGTGCTCATTTCACCCTTTTTTCAGTGCTCATTTCACATATCGATAAATTTGGTGCTCATTTCACTCTTTTTTTGGTGCTCAAAACACACTTCATCGATCTGGTGCTCATTTCACTCCTTTTCTGGTGCTCAAAACACTCCTCGTCCAAACATTCGATTGATATGATTTGTTTTTATGTTCGGATTTAAGTTTTCGATAAACACAAATGTATGTTAGGAAAAAAAAAGCTTAGAAGTTATCTATAAAATCTTTATAGATAATAGCTAATATTTGTCATTCAATTCTAAGTGAAGTATCTTCTTGCATAAACTCAAGCTCACTTTACTTATCAATTGAAGCAATTAACACATCATCTTTCTTTTTATATCAGAAGCTAACGGCTGTTCTTATGATGTAATTATTGTGTTCAATGGAAATTTTATAACAAAAAAAAAAATTAATCTTCTAATATTGTGATCAATAGTTTTTTTTTCCTATTAAACAACATTATCTATTAAGTTTTTCTTCAAAATTTATTTTAAATAAATTAGTTGATTATGGTATTTTAGAGTCTATTCTCTTTTTTCTATACAATTATGTTAATTAACAAATAATAGAATGAAAAATACTTCCTGTAAAATTTCGAATTTATTGACCTGTGAAAATTACTTTATATTAGTCAAGTGAATAGATTATTATCTTTTTTTTTTTTTTTTTTCTTTTCATATGTTCAGGTCATACAAATATATGTGATTTAGATTGATAAAAAATAGCTGTTTGCTTTCTATTCATCATATTTTTCTATCACATTGTTAATAATTTATCCTTGAATGATGATTATTCTTTCTCATTCCCAATATTCATCATCTCAAATAACTACATATGTTCAAAAATGTATGTTTATCTATGCAAACATTATAATAACGTAAAACAAAATGTATATATAAATATGTCTTCGTTAATATTGACTAATATATATGAAGAAAAACTGAATATTACAGATGTATAATTGTTCATGAGGCTAAAAACATAGTCGGCATTCATAAGAAATAAAAAAAATGTCTATCTATTTAATCGTTGTTATCGTCTTTCAGTGACATTTTGTCTAGTTTGTGCACGACTCCAGGCAACCTATGCTTGACTATTATCATCATAAGCGACCTCCCGCTATTATTAACATCGGAAGCGCTATACGTCTCAAATGTTAGGCGATTACATATGTGTATATGTCGAAACAAACGGTGTTATAAATAATTACAGCAATTATCATAGACGTATATATATCGATTAAAACAACCCGCTTTGTCAAATCAACGTAATAATACAAGCATTAAAATAATCGTTTGAAACCTGCCTTGACACAGTTGAGTCAAGCGTATAAAAATCGATTTATAAATTAGATGAATAAAACAAAAAAAAAAAAGACAAAGAAAAAGAAACATAAAGATAAATTGTCAAGTTTTATTTACAAGAAAATATTACTAGTAAGTAGATATTAGTAACTATATGCCATGACAAAAATAACTCATCAAAATGCTAACAAATTTCAAAATTAATCCATCTTCGAAAACGTTGCATGTTATGTCGCGACGATGAGATAGAATCCAATTGACTACAAACTTTAATGATCTAACAGCACGCTATACCACTAGTGCTACTGTCATATGCACTCTTGAGATATTTGAGAAGAGAAAAAAAATAAAATGGGTGTATATATATGTGCCACTCGAACATCAATGATTGAACAGCACAGTAGGGCAGCCAAAAGAAAGAGAGATGAGAGAAACGAAGAAGAGGAAGAAGAAGAAAGGGGACTATGTTAAAAAAAATCATCTTTCTTTGTATGTCAGTCATTCTATTAAGATACAATAGGAATATGAATATACATATATATTATAAAATAAGCGAATGTATGTCTCAGATGTATTTAGAATTTAATAGTAAATACACATGCAATGTTCTTTGTACAATTGATATGATGTTGTGACGAGAAAGTAAGTTTGCTCGGATAGAAGTTTTGAACATATGTGCTTCATTCTTTTGTTGTCAAAATAATTGTCAGAAGAGGAAAGTATTAATTAATAAAATTTATACAGTGCTACTTTTTTTTTTCTGTAATTTTTCTTTTAAGCGGATCGAGTTAATAAGAAAAGAAAGAGGTCAAGTGGAATATGATAGGGAATAGGTTTGAACAGGTGGACTCATTAAATTATTTGTGTTATGTTTAGTATGGTGAAAGGTGATGAAGTGTGTTTGTCTAATTTGAAAAGATCGATTTTTTTTTTCTAGTAACGCTTAAATGTAATAGAATTGAAGAGGGTGTTATTATTCGATAAATACATATATATGTAAGTAGTTTGATTTATAATGAACAATCAGCTGTTTTAGTTCCTTCTCTTTTTTTTTGTGCGTATGCTTAGAATTGTTAATCATTCTTTTTCTTTTTTCTTTCTTATTTATTTAACATAAATCTTATTTACAAGGTCATTATTGACAGATTTAATGGTGAAGTAAGCTTGATTAAGAAAGAAATAGATGTAGAATCTTTTTCTATTTTTTTTTATCAGAATAGAATATATATATATTATACCCCAGAGTGTTTATGTTCGTGTTTTTTTTGTCACATTAAATCATTTAAAAATTTCGATGTGTTGTCTATTATCCTTTTCATTGCAATGTATGCTATATCTTTTGTTTATGCATTGAGCATACGTCGTTTATAAGTGTAGCCTTACAAAAGTTAGCAACAGACACCATTTGCCTTGCCTACTTATAATTGAAAAGTTTCGATTTAATTCATTTTATCTCAATTGTTGTGAATGAGCCTTTTACATTAGGAGTAAAAGTGAATTGTCATTTAATGACATCGGGCAAGTTGACATATACATATAGTATATCAGTATGAAAAAAACTTGAGGTCAAGCAGATGGTTAAGACGGAAATGATCGTTATTATTATTATTATTTTTTGTTTTTTTTGAGAACGAATAATTATTGAAAAAGTGTTAAAAAAGTATAATCATAACTTCAAAAGAATGAACAGATCTTTTGAGATTAATCATCAACACAGCTGTGGTCACGCTTTATACTTGCATTCGAAATTGAGTTGAATATATATATATAAATGTACATGTTTTTTTCTCATTTCTTCTATGTTAGATGAAGACAACTATTCAAGAGGGAATTATCTTCGTTTCACTTCATTTCTCTATTTGCTCATTTCATCTCTTATGTTGATGTTTTTATGTTAATCATCACATACATACATATTTATTGACAGCAAGTTTTCTTCTTTTATCATAGGATCTAATGAAATACCATCCGTTCACAATCATAAGCATCATTTATATCGTCTACTAGAATAATAGAAAACAAAAATGTCAGCTTTTCTTAAATTAGATTCACTAACTGTTTCTGTCATTAGTATTAAAGCAAATAGATAAATCTTTGAGCGTCCGACATATATCTTTAACATTGATTGGATTGTATTGATAAGATAGAAAGAGCAAGGCAATGTGAATCAAGGTCAGTTGGCGCTTCTCTCTTTTCCTTTCCGTCGATTAGTATCACTGACTTAAGTATGCATGATGCAACCGAACACTATCGACAAGGTGTCTTCTTTTGGCTTTTTTAATTGTCGACATAGCAAAGTAACATTACTATTTTAGATATATTAATAAAAATCTTTTCATCATCATCTTTCTTGGTTATTACATAAGCCTATTTGAATTAATTTATATTGCTATTGTGTTTGTATGTAGACGACATACAAGCATGCAGCGTACGTAATTACTTTATTATAAGAGAATGTCGAGCACTTCTATTATTCAAATGCATTCAAAGACTATATTTTTATTTGTCTGTACAATATTAATTTGATATATATATATATAGATAGATAGATACATTTTCAGATGATGTTTATCTTATTCATTTTTCTTCTTATTCATAAAAGTCAATCATTAGAATGGAATTGTACTGCAACTAAACATTATCTTTTTTCGAATGATCAAATATATGAACAGTGTACAATTATAATTGAATATATATCATTAGAACAACAACAACAAAAACAAAAATGTATAACACATAGTTTATCAATAAAAGCTCTTCCACCAATATCAATTTTATCAAATTATACAATGCATACATTTAAAATACATTCATGTCAATTATTAACATTAAATCAATTACCATTTTCATTACCATCATCAGTTGAAAATCTTGATTTAAGTTATAATTTATTATCAACATTTACTTTATCATTTCCATTACCATTATATCTTAAATATCTACGTCTTGATCATAATCCAAATTTAATTGATATTAATTTTGGTTATAATCATATACAAGAACGATTAATTGGTCTTAGTCTACGTCATAATAAACATATACAATTAAAATCTTTACCATTATATTTACAACAACTTGATTTAACTAATTGTAATTTATTCGAATCATCAATATTATCAATATTGAAAACATTAACAAAATTAACTCATTTATCATTAGCTGATAATCAATTAAAACAATTACCTTTACTTGATAAAAGAATACAACTTGAATATCTTAATTTATCAAATAATCATTTGACATTTATTGATAATGGATGGTTACATAAATCATTAAAAATACTTGATCTTAAATTTAATCAAATAGAATCACTTGAATTTTTTAATGAATTATTAAAAATAAATCAAGCATTAAAACAAAATAATCATAATCAAGTATGTACGAAATTTATCTTTTTCTTTTTTATTAGAACATCTATATTAGACAATATATATACATCTTGATTTGTAACTATATCATATGAAATTCGATATGAAAATAAAATTATCTATTTTTATTAATAAAATTTAAGATGCTCTAGAAAACTAAATTTATATAATTTTATTAATGATGAAATCTAATCAACTCATATCTTTTTTTTTTTTTATATACTAAGCACTCAAAGTGATTATCTTTAGTTTCATGTATTTTGTAAGATGTTTGTCTTGTATAGGTCAAGTGATATAATTTCATGAAGCTTTTTTTTTTCGGACAATTTCTATCCAAGAAAGTTTCTACATCTTATCCAATGGAAAAAATGGAATTTTACTTAGCTGCTATAACTTCATAACATGATTCATCTTAAATTGAATATTTCGTTAATTTGTAGTCCAAAAGTTTCGATGACAATTTTCTTTATATCTATTAATTTGAAAAGATTTTTGATAAATCAATTTTTCTAGACAATGATCAATAATACTCTTCAACTTTCTTTACATGGTAATCCAATAATTTGTGATTGTTGGTTTGGTTCTATACTTAATTCATCTTTTATCAACATCACTGATTTATCTTTACTTCAATGTAATTCTCATTCAATTATGAACATGTCACAGGATAATTTTCTATGTTCATATTCTCAATATTGTGCATCTGATTGTTCTTGTTGTGATTTTGAAGCATGTGATTGTCATTCTGTATGTCCTTCAGAATGTTTATGTTTACATGATAGCTCATGGTTAAATCATATTGTTCAATGTCAACAAAGAAATTTATTTGATATACATATTCATCTACCTGAAACAGTAACTGAACTTAATTATGAAGAAAATAATATTGAACAATTACAACCATTTGTATTTGTTGGTAAAAATTTATTAATTAAATTAAATTTAGCAAAAAATAATATAAAAAATTTAACAAATGATATATTTTGTGGTGCATCAAATTTACATGAAATAAATCTTAGTTATAATAGAAATTTAATGATAAAACTTTCAAATATTAATGAATTATTTTCATGTTTAAAATATTTAGAATATATTATTTTATCAAAAGAACAAATTTATAAAGATGAACAAATTAATATTGGATGGATAATAAAATCAAATAATAATTTAATTCGTCTTATACGAATAAAACAACAATTATCTTTATCAACTCATAATCTTTATACAGCTTCGATATCTACAAGTATTTATCCATTGATTCAATCTGAAACTCAATCAACAACAATCTTTCCTATTTATCATCAACAGTCATTGATTTCTTCAAGTTTTATACAACATAATCAAACATTAATTATAATTGTGTTTTTTCTTTTATTATTTCTTTTACTTTTTTTATTATTCCTTATACTATTAGCTATTTGTCGACGAAAACTTCGTCATCATTTAAGAGCTGAACTTCAACGTCAACGATCTCATCATTATTATTATCATACAAATTTACATCAATCATCAATTCAAATTCCTAATAGTAATGGAACCATTGGAGTAAATGATAGTCTTTATGAACAATTACCATCATTATCATCTGACAGTGAACAACCATTTTTATGTAATGAAAAAAAATTAACTAATACAAATGCTCCAGCTTTACCACCATATCCACCTACATTTCGTCGATATCATTGTTGTCATTCAATAAATTCACATGAATATCAATATGGTAGAAATAATTCAACAACGACAGCAACAGCAGCATTTTATTCATCATTAAATTTACAACAGCATCCATGTCCAACAGTTCTAGTCGTAAGAAATCCATCATTGTATGCAAATCATCATGAATACTCATGTGAATTACAACAATGTTTAGTTTCAAATCAACAAGAAAAACATTCAATGATTTGTTGTAATAATGAAACAGGTTTTATACCAACGATTCTTTGTCAATGTAATGATCCTATACAAAATATTGACACATGTACCTATCCTAATGTACACAAATAATGTTTTGTTGAAAAACAAAATGTATCAATAAAAAAAACAAAAATTGGTGTTTTTCATTAAAACATATGTGTAATATTCTATCAGAGAAGTTCTTCAACTGACAAGTCATTTTTAAGTCGAGCCTATGTACATCATGTAAACACAAATGAACTATGAATATTCTGAAAAGTCAGCTGGAACGTAGCGTAGTATCCACGTATTATTGATCTGTATGGAGATCACAGCAGGATTATTTGAATCGAATGAAATGAAATGACTTTGTCGAATATTTGTTTCCGCAGAAAAGAATTTACTCCAGAACATTGCAAAAATCTAGATAAAAAGTACTTATTTCGAATGTGCTAAGCACTGAAAAAGTATGTCTTTAAATCATCTTTAACATCGCATTCTACCTGTATTCTCAAATTAGCGTCGTTCCAATTACGAGTTACTTCATTGAATTCTACGTAGTTGGGTTATTGGTTGAGAAGAGAAAAAGTGGTTTACTTGAAACATATTGAGTATGTCGAACACAGTTGTAGTGGCTAAGTCATCGAATATCTTGACATAATTGAAGAATTTCAATTCATTCTTACGAAAATCAGCCCAATGGAATAGCCGAGTAGGGTCTGTGGTACCATTGATGAGTTTCATCGTCTAATATGGAAGCCAATGATCGTCTCGCATAAAAGTGTTCGTACAAAATGGATGAAAGCGTACTTCATAGGTAGATGAATGTTGACCATGACGCCGATAGATGACAACACGGACATGGTAAAGTCGATGAATATAATTTATCAAGCTCTTCTAATTGATCCACACTTGGATTTCGGAAGGTGATTTGTTGTGAACCAACTGTTGAAGCAGAGTAGATGATTAGAATGTACACATCGATCATCACCAATATGATATAGACTCGAGTAGAATAAATGCCGTGTTGTACATCAGTCAAAGTTCTCTTGAACAAATTGAGTGTAGTAACTTTGCGATACATTAGTGTAGCAACATTCTATATACGATCTTGAAGATCTATGGAGAGAAAAAATATCAGAAGAAAGAGAAATCTATTGATGTAGAGATCGCAGTGGCGTAACCAGGGGGAGGGGGCAAATGGGCAATTGCCCATTGAAATATTATTTTTTCAGAATCGTTTATTTATTTTGAATTAGATAGTAGCTGTATTTTTTCCGTCTGAATCACACATGCACTCTTTGATTGTTTTTTCTGTGAAGAATTAAGAAGAGAAGAAGACAAGAATCGCCTCTTGTATTTTAACTTTAAGTTTGAGTGAACATGAGCTCAGTTTTATCAGGAAGACACTAACTACGTAAAGGCCTAATGTGCGTTATTTATTAATTTTTTTGGCAACATTGTCTGTATCAACAGCTTCTGTTGAAAGAAGTTTCGGGGTGTGGGTATGTCTTCTTCTTGACTACACCTATCCCCACAGTCACCCACACCCGCACCCCACACCCTCATGGTCGATATTGCTCCAAGAGTACCAACGTTTTTAGGAGAATCATCAATCATGACTTCGGCGATTCGGTTCTTAGACAATATTGGCAATAGTTCAAGGACGTTGTTTTATGATTGGAACCGTGAGCATTGATTGTTTTTGTCGGAGAAAACAAAATTGCTCATATCAAGAGTCCATAGACTGTTTTCTCTCACTTTTAACAGCTTATTCGTACTAGTCAGCGTTTCTATTTGTCGTTGCTCATTGTCTTTGTTTTAATAAAACCAAGCAGCAGTCGAATAAATAAGCTCGTAACAATGAACGAGACTAATAATCGTATTCAAGATAATATTCACAATCTAACGAATGTACACTACATTGATGTATTCGATGAAATGCTTACACCAGATAAGAAGCGACACAAGGAAATTTTCGACTCGAATATGTTGCATAATGTTAAGCAATTTTGAATACGACCAATGAACAATTATTTTAAGACGAAAAGGTTGATATCCATAGCTTCTATGAATCGATATGGTTCTTTATTAATTCAAAAGATGAGTAATGTGGAAAGGCTGAATTTGATGTAACCTATGATTCATAAAACACCCATGTATCGAAAGACTTGACACAAAGTTAAGCCGCAATGTCGGCAACTTTACCACGCTATCTTGTGAGTGGATGTATGGGTGTGGCGTGCGAACGCCGTTAATAGTAATTAACATGGCTCATGTGATTGTTAATAAAAGAAACTTTTGTTTGAACTTTTTTTCCCTAGTTTTTCGATGCGTAAAATCGCATAATCCAGTTCAAAGCCAATAGTTCAATAGTTAGGAAGAGTTTAAAATAAACTTGATAATCTGAAAATTCAGAACGTATCAAAGAATCCAAAAGTTTTCTTTTCTTCTTACAGTATCAGAATGTCTTTCGCAATCCATGAAGTTAGCGGAGACGAGTTCAAGTTTCTTCCTCGAACACATATTAACAATCGTGTTTCAAAAAACATTGATGCTGTGCAAAACATCTTGTTTTAAAAAGCCCTTTTAGAAAATAGTCTACTTATCGTTACACACTTCCAAGGCTTCATTAATCGCTGACAAAACTGCAGGTCTTCATGATTTTTCATTCTGGATTTATTCGACAGCTACCGACTTTTGTCATGAGTAGTTATTTTTCCCATCGGTGTTATAGGGAACTTGATCTACACTCTTATCTCATCACTCTCCACTCATCTTCCAACTCTTCCACACAATAGGTGTTTGCAATCTAGTGGTTGCAATACACAAGTAAAATATCATAATGGCCTAGAAGTTGATAGTTCCTTTATTTTTTTGCTTTCTCTTTCTTTTCACATGATAAGAAGTGTAAAGATAACAACGATGAAATATATATATATATTCTTCTTTTTTTTTGACATAAAAGAACATAGTTAAATAACAAACTATTAGTATACTACAAGTCTTTTGTGTATGAACAATACAATGTTAGAAAGGCCAATAATAAAAACCGAATTACCCGGTCCGAAATCAAAAGCAATAATTGAAGAAGATACCAAATATGTAACACCATCGTTTATTCGTTATCCATATAAACTTGTTATTGAAAGAGCTTACGGCGTTTGGATTGAAGATACTGACGGTAATGTATTTATGGACTGTAATTCAGGCTTTGCCGTTTGTTCAACTGGTCATTGCCATCCCGAAGTTGTCGAAGCAATTACAAAACAAGCTCAAACTTTGATTCATATGTGTGGAACAACTTATTATTATCGTCAGATGCCTGATTTAGCCAAGAAACTCGACGAATTAGTTCCAATTAAAGCACCAACACGAACCTATTTTGCTACTTCGGGTGCTGAAGCAGTCGAAGCAGCACTAAAACTTGCTATGTATTATACAAAACGTCAAAGATTCATTTCATTTGTGGGCTCATTTCACGGACGCAGTCTTGCTACACTTTCATTAACAGCATCGAAAAAAATTCATCAAGTTGGTTATATGCGTCGCTTATTAGATGTTGTTCATGTACCTTATCCAAAAAAACTTGATTCACCATTCGGAAATCTGACCGATGATGAAAGTGCATCTCGAGCAACAATAAATTGGATTGAAAATTTTATTTTTAAAACAACGACACCAGCCGAAGATGTTGCTGCAATTATTGTTGAACCTATACAAGGCGAAGGTGGCTATTTTCCATCACCAGCTAGTTTTTTGCCAGAAATTCGACGCATATGTAACGAAAATGGCATACTTTTAATTGTTGATGAAGTTCACAGTGGAATGGGACGAACTGGAAAAATGTTTGCTACTGAATATTATGATGTTGAACCGGATATTATCTGTGCATCGAAAGGTATCGGTTCAGGTTTACCAATTGGTGTGTGTGTCGCTCGTGCAGATATCATGACTTGGCCACGAGGATCACATGCATCGACATTCAGTGGAAATCCAGTTTGCATTGCATCGGCATTAAAGACAATTGAATTATTGGAAAATGGTCTAGTAGAAAACGCACGTGTTGTTGGAAATTATCTAAAAGACGGATTAGCTAAGTTTCTCGATAAATATGATTGTATTGGGGATGTTCGAGGTCTTGGCTTAATGGTTGGAGTAGAAATTGTTGAATCAAAAGAAACAATGAAACATGCACCTGAACTTCGTGATAAAATCGAGCTCGAGTGTTACAAACGAGGTTTACTTATATTTGGAGGTGGCGGCATCAGTGTTATCCGATTTGCACCGCCATTAATATTTACAAAAGAAAATGTTGATGTTGCTTTAGAAATTTTTGATGAAACAATAAGGGCTGCGATATCCAGCTAGTTTGTTAGTCGTTTATTTCTTTGGACAACATATTTATAAGTGTAGTCAATTTTCTGAATGAAATTGTTTGAAAGTAATAATTATGTTTTTTATTTGTTTTGTTGAAATTATGATCATGTACTCTGAGGCATAAATTAGATTTTCGATCAATAAAACGATTATTCTATAAAATATAACGAAAAAAAAACAAAGAAAAACATGACAAACACAAAGACAAGTCAATCATATCTATTGATGAAAGAACTTTTCCAGATAGCCCCATCCGATTTCAATGACTCTTTTTGCCTATAAATACTGCATAATGCCGTAGTAAAAACCCTTAAAGGATTTGCGTTCTTATCTTTTTCTTCAAGAGTTATGAAAATTTTGTTGTTGCCTCTATAGTGCATAACATATGGAAGAGCCCATAAATAGGACTACGATAAAAACATGAATTGTGTCCGCATCGGTGCAATGAAATGGGCCTGTTTTTTTAGTGAGTGGTGAAAGTTTATTCAAGGTTATTTTTTCCATACAAATAATGTACATGAAAGCAATTTTACCTGTTATCAAATAAAAAAAAGTACATGTATTCGTTTCATAGATAATTTTCAGTTGTTATCTACAAGAATAATAAGAACAAGACAGAATGATTCTGTATTGATGTACGCAGAGAAAGTTTTCGAAACAAGTGTTAATCCTGAAATTCGTGTCTAATAAGTAAAGCACACAACTGCAGCCCAGTAGCACCAAAATACTAGATTTCTTGGAAAACATAGTGTACCATGTATGCAAATTTGAAACTTCCTAACTGGTGACTTTTCATATTAATTAGTCTCGACAGCTTTCTCTGCGTATATCAACATAGAATCTTTCATAAAGGTCATTTTGACTTGCTTATGTTGTTCTGTTAGATAACAACTGAAAATTATCTATGAAACAAACACATGAACTTTTTTTAAATTTTATAACAGGTAAAATTGCTTTCATGATATCAATAATAATGCATAAAAATAGTATTTGCTTACCTTATCCGTTTGAAGAAAAAGAAACAATTTTAAATAAACTCTCACCACTAACTAACATAAACCGGGCCATTGGATTACATCGATGCAAACCTATTTCATATTTTTATCATGGAACTATTTATGATCCACCCTAGATGTTACACATTATAGGGGTAAAATTCAAATTTTTATAAATTTTGAAGAAAAAGATAAGAATACAAATCCTTCGAGGATTTTTACGAGGAACTATACCGTACTTATAGGCAAACAGGGTCATTGAAATTGGACGGGAGTACGTTTGGACAAGCAGTCAACTGATTGATTATTACAGTGACAAAATGATGCTTGATAAGAGAAAGTCAAATATTCAAGAAACATAAGCAAATCTATTGGTGAACGAACAATATAAGTATCTATTAAAAAGAAGTATAGCATTACGCACTCATATGCAGTTCAACCAGGGAGTTCAGCTGCTGATTACTTGTTCAATAAATTTGTCCTAATTCTCCATGAAAAACAAAATGAATTTGGTGTCAGAATGCTAAAAGATCTAATCGTGCTGCCAAACATTGCCGTACGAGCTTCTATCTCTGAAAAAAGTACTCATGAAAAGCATTGTATTTGGGTGGGTGGTGGCTGTGTCGGTGTGGGCGGGTGTGTGGATGTGGGGTCTGAAAGTGGGTGACTGTGGTCAGGAAGAGGACACCCACACCCACACCCACACCCACACCCATACTCACACCCTCATGCATTGACGAATTCTGGAAAAATGGAAGTTACGGTATTAGCTCTATTTTTCCTGCATTGTTTTTATCACATGATCTTGATATTTTCACAAAATATTCATAATTGCAATAGTTTCGTTATTTTTGCAATCATTTTCATCTCATGAATTTATGTATTCTCGAAAAATGAGAATAACTTACATTCCTTCATTTTTTAAAATCATGTTCAGCCAGCTACTTTAATTATTTTCAATTAATCTAAAGCGTCAGATTAGTTTCATTACTTATGGCCGAAGGCCTGTGCATTTCTAACGTTGCACAAACAAATGCAAAGTATCTGTCTATTTGTAATTAAAAATGTTTATCATGCGTGAAATTCATGCAAAATACATCATTTAAATGGTTAACTCAAATTATTTATAGATGGTGTCCATACACATATCTTCTTAAAAATAACGTAATATATAAGGATAGAATAGATATCGTGCGCTGCTGATTTCTCGTAAAATTCATAAAATTTTGTACAAAATAACGCTTACCAGTTTATATGACTCTGGTGAAGCAAGGACTTTCGAACTTCATCGTACAGCTCTTTAAAGGGCACTTAGCCTGAGCTTTGTGAAAATCTCAGGTGCTGCTTGCCGTTCGCGCTGCAGGTAGGTCGTTTGATCAGGTGCGTTTCTCATAGGTTTAATTTTATGAGTTGCTTTAATATTAATGGTTTTATGAGCAGGATTTTGGTGTAAATGCCATTGTTTTCTTTCATGATTTTAGTGGAAATTTAATCATTTTCATATCATGATTTACCTTCCAAAATCATGCATGAATTTGGAATACATGCAAGAAAATGTCGGTTCACGATGAAAAATGCCATTTTCGACACCATTTTTTGCCATGTTTTTAGTCCATGGGCCACCCCCGCATCCCCATTTTGTACTTCATGACATTTATCAAGAACTGATAAAACTTGAATGTGGAGACTCTGTTCGGGTTTATCGCTGTCAAGTTATATCTTCTTATGAATTGAATCTCTTAAGCAATCAATCGGTCAATTCATCTCGATTAATTCTTTTTTTTGACTAGTGCTGATCATGTTGTTGCATTAAAGTTCTCAAAGTGTTCGCCCATTTCGAATGTCTGGATAATTCGAATGCAGCTAGCAGAAGATAATGATCAAGATTTGAAGAAGCCTTTCAATCAATTGAAGGCTGAATAGGGAGGTGGTGAAAAAAAAAGAAGATCTTCAGTCTTTTGGTGATGCATCACAGCATATGGAGAAATATGACTTGGCAGAGAAAATAGATTCCGATGTATGTTAAAAGCAATGTCCCGATGATATATCATATTCTCATTTGTGTTTCTCACTTTGTATGCTGTATAAAGAAAGAAAGGATTTTGACCGTCGTTTGCAATAGTTTCAAAGAACATTGGACAGGAAAATTCGTGCAAAACCATCTGATTTGGTCTACATTGGTGGTCTGCATTGTTCTATTGGGAATATTCATTTAGAAAAGAGGGATTTTGATGAAGCAATGAAATTTTACAATAAAGCAATGGACTGCTACAAGCGTGCGAATGCTACAAATCATCCAAAGATGTGACCTCTTGGTGCCATCGTGTTGCTCGTTTTTGCTGTGCTCAGAAGCAATATTTCCATGCTTTAAACTATTATAAACACTTATTGAATATTCAACAACAACATTTGCTTTCTAATTATGCAGATACAGCTTTAAATCATATTGGCAAAGATGATGTTAATCGTATTCTTGGCCAGTACCAGAATGCTATGAATCATTACAGAACTTTGCTCGATATTAGAATGAAATCACTACCTACTCAATATCAAGACATTGCTTCAAATAATAAAAGAATCGGTATACTGTATGAGACGATGAATAATTGGAACGAAGAGTTAGAATATTATAAAAGAGTAGCCAATGTCTATCTTCAGTCGTTGGCGCCTGAGCATCCAGATGTGACTGAAATTGAAGAAGATATTCAACGTGTAATCTCAAAACTGAAATAATTCTATGTTTGCATTGACAGATGCTTAATCGACTAAAATAATATTTTTTATAAAAACTAGCAATAAGATATGTCAAATGAGACGAGAAAAGTGTTGAGTAGGAAGAAGAGGATTGATATCTTCAATAATATTAACTTTAAGTTGTTTTTAGCTGTCAAAAGAGTTTGATTATTCTTATCTGTCTATCCATCATAATTATAGATAAAGAAAGGAGTGATGCATAAAGTATGTTCAAGTGAAAAGGAAACAGGAGGGGTCTACCAAAGTTGGATAGAAAGGAGCCAAAGTCGTCTGAACGTCCAGACAATTACTAAGAATTTTTTTCGCATAAGTTCCGGGGAAATTTTGAAGGTTAGATTGTTTTGAACAACATTTTTTTGTCAGGAAACGAATTGAATCAATCACTTGAATATGAATATGGTGTTGGACCCATTGAAAGTTACACTAAGTGAGCAGATAGTTATTTTTTCAAGCAGTAATATGAGATTTTCGAGTGCCAGTTGTACTGAATTCAATTCTTTTGTTCAAACAATTTTCTATGCATTAGGATATGATGTATTTAAAAAACACTTTGCAATAGTTAAGATTTTTATTTATTGTTTATAAAATGCATCTTTTATCTTTTTTAATACTTTTACTGCTTTCTACTCATTAAAATGCAATACATCAAGAAAAAAGAACCAAAACTTTTGCAGTAGATTAGATTTTGTGTTTATCGTTTATGACATCTGTGTGTGCGTGGGGTAAGTCTGAGTGTGAGAAGAGAGTTATTCTTTGCACCTACACTGTCACAGAAGAAAAGAGATGGGAGCTTAAATAAGATGAATATCTTAAGATAATTCTTGATATTAAATTACGACACAAACTGATAAGCCGAATAGAATACAATAAAAAAATCAACAGGTGAATATTTTACTATTAAAGGCTAAAGAGTAAATATTATGTCAACTTCTTTTGGAAATATATATATGTTAAGTTTTTAAACTTATTCCACACAAGAATGGTATTTCTTTGAAAGGAAACCGTTTACATAGATCGAAAGAGAAGATTTTTCTCAACCGATCCACCATACTGGACGTCAAAATCTAATGAAAAATAATTTGAGAATCTCGTTTTCAAAATCTACGCTAAGAACCCATCTAATATGTCAATTGTTGCTCAATTACAATTCGAGTGAATTCGATAGTCTGGGTGTTCTTTCTTGAGTGGTGGAAACTCCAGCTGTTTTTTGTTCTTTCTATCAAAAGTTATTCAGAAAACAAAGATCAGCATTCTTTTTTGTATGGATTTTGCATTCTTAATGTTCAAGTTTCACGTTTTTGTTATAATTGGAGAGAGTTTTTCTAATAAGAGGGTGTGGGTGTGGACCTCGGAATGAAAAGAAGATTCACACCCACACCCCACACCCTCTCTTGACGAGATTCCTGCTGAAGAATATTTAATACGTAAAAGTATTATATTGGACAAACAACGTAATGACATGAGAATTAGTGAAAGTGATCTAATAGTCAACCGTCTGAGACTTAAAAACATTTTTATTGATAATGGTATGGCCATCTGTCCGAAACATAGAGCATCATTTGGAATTGGGTGGTGTGATCGAAATTCTGTACGTCATCATCCTGAACATAGTCCTTATAACAGACCCAATCCAAATGATTGGCGAAGAGCTAATTTGATCGTCTGCTGGAAGATCGAAGGATTCCCTATTGGAGGAATGTGAGAAACTCTTTTTACCGTCTATTTTGGCTTGTGTAAAGCCGTTTCGTATATTTAGATTGTGCTCAAAACACAGGAAACTGGTTTCTGAAATATTTGATGCTGATGCATATAGCCAAGTCAGCTACGGGACACGTGCTACTCCATTCGAGGTCGACAATACTCTTGATTACATGAATAGAATTTTAGTCGAAGCTGATATAAGTCCTATCAAATCACAAACAACCAAAGCTCTGAAACAGCAGAGCAAAAGTAGTGTTCGTCGTCTTGTATCTAAATTACAGCGTGGTGTTAAAATATTACACAGTAGAATTTCATAAAAATGTGTAGCCGTTTTATGCATCTGATTATTTCAGGTAAATTCGCCGAAACGCTAGCACCTGGTGAAGGTGATGAACTATTGACTATAGCCAAACTTAATCAACATCCACATAAAGAAGAAAATGGTATGGAGGTAGAAAATAATGAAATAGTCGATAATATCAAGAAAATCTACGACCAATATATTATACAAAAAAATGCCTTTTGTTGAACATTGTCTTTTGATTTGTTTACTACCACGTTCTTGGACATATGAACAAATTATGAGCAAATTCAATTGTTCGCGTCACGCTATTAAGTTAGCACATAAAATACGCGATGACGAAGATTTTTATTTTCAGAAAGAAGAAGGCTCAGCTACAAGACAACGTGTCGACCCGGAAAGAGTTCAACACTTTATTACTTGGTTGGTGGATACTCAGTTGCTTGTTTCAGGTCAGACATCTCTATTTTTGTAGTCCTATTATAGTACTCTTCTTTAAATAGGAAATTATGGCATTACCACACTTACACTGGATAACGGAGACAAATGTATTATACCTAAACAGATTCTTCTATCTCAACGAGCACATGCAATAGTCGAATATTTTAAACATTGTGAAGAAACTAATTTTAATAGTCTTAGTAAAACAAAATTGTTCAAGATACTCAACAGTAGCAAGCCTACGTGTCAACGCGTCGTTTCCGGTCTCGATGAATTTGTAATAGAAGGCGTTGATGCTTGGAACACTATCTCTAATAAGCTGATGCTATGTTCTAACTATCTAAATTCATTCTTTGTAACGCTTTAGAGATATCGTAATTAATTTACCTATACCACAAGTTGATCAAAAACGCAAATAGAAATGGCAGAAAAATATCAAAAAATACATCACTTGGGACACTGTTCAGATGATGATGATTGTCTAACACATTGTCCTAGATTCGGATTAAGTGATCCCCTGTGCGTCGATCAATATATGAGCTGTTCGCACCCACATGTAGTAAACTGTCGAGACTGCTTAAATATAGTACTCACACTAGACGAAATTAAAGGGTGTGGGTGTGGGTGCGGGATGTGGATATCTATGCAAAGAAAGCTCACATCCAATCACACCCACACCCACGCCCACGCACCCACACCTACTCCCACATCCACACCCCAAATTGCTTCGAAAAAATTCTTGAGTGTTTAGGCGGAATAGGGTGTGGATGCGTTGGTGTGGGGTATGAGTGTCAGTGTTGATCTTTATATTACCCGCACGCACACGCAGACCCACGTTCACACTACATCCACACCCTTTTGTATTTGTTTTTTTTAATTATGCTGAATTTTATTCGTGGCATCCATACATTTTTTTGTGATTTTTGTATAATTTTTTGCGGACGCTTACGAACATAGGAGTCAACAGACAAGATTACGATAAAAAAACAGAGAAAGAATGACAAGGGAGCAAAAACGAACAGAATGAAAATCGAAATCGAACCTTCTGATGTCTGACTAACAATCAGATGCATAGAACCACTACGCCATCCCGGCTACCCTTTTGTGTTTATTCTTCAAACCATAACGGGATAGTTTCATCTTAATGATGATCTGTGACAGTTTCATGAATTCTTTTTATAAATACCTGAAGAGGAAAGACGTAAATACCCTCGATTGGTTTATCTTCCTAATTGACAAATGTTTGTGTTAAAGTGACATCAGCAGCAAAATGTATGAATCCAAGCTTCCACGGAAACATTACGAAGAGGCACAAACGTTTTTTCTTTTATATTGATGCGAAGGGCTGGAATACTTTCTAAATTGATGTTGTTATCTCGAGCCGATTGCTATATAGGTCCATCTGGTCAGAAAAGCTCATCGATTACATCACTGAAAATCCAAAATGATAATTAAAATGTTACACGATTTACTATAAGTATTAACAAAAACGTTTTCAATGCAGTTCATAAATTAATAAGGCAATTCTGTCACAAGTACACTTTTCTAAAGAGTTACTTTCGAAAACTTGGATACTTTTTCTATCCATAGGGAAAACGTCAAATGTATCAAAGAAAGTTTTCGAGTGTAATGAACGAAACTCGTTCTTGTCATAGGTAAAGAAGCTCATTTTTCTCAATTATTAGAGAAAATGGAAATGACTTCTTGAAATTGAGTTGGCAGGAGACAAAATGGCTTATCTCAAAGAATCAAACTTTGCTGGGCATTCAACGAAGTAGGGTGTGGGTGTTCGTATTCCATTCATTCACATCTAGACCTACACACTCACCCTAAGCATACAAGAGAAGAACAATCTACCTTATCGTTAATACTTGTTGCTTGAGGTCCTTACGTGCTATTCCAGATTTGTACTATTCGAATTACACAACTTATAATTGTAGCATCTTTCTGGGTGTCCATAGTTACTGTGTATTTAACATATTTCATCTTGAGATTTTGAGATACTCTATGTACTCATCTTGCTGTTGTACTGTTCATATGATTCGCACATAAAAAAATCAAACTTGTTATTGAGAAGACGAAGTAGAAAAAATAGTAAGGAGATTTTTTCTCAATGCAAATAAGTGAGTATATCTCTCAAAAGTTAAAGAAGTTTTTCTCTCTTTTTTACATGTGGTAAATAGAGCTTGAAGATCTGACGAAAAATATGTGTGTTTTAATTTCTTTGCAATTAGTTTCCAGAAGGAAATTTTCGATTGTCTCCGATGGCCTACTTTGTCTGTAAAGAGTATCCATTTTCAATATGCAGCAATGTTTTTATTTTTTTTCATTTGTTTTAAATTTCAAAACTGTTTGTTTCAGACTCAGAGACTTGAAAAAAGTGTTTGTACCACTGGCGATCGATACATTTTGCTTGTATATACGTGGCACGCGGCTTGTTAAGGAACAAAATATCTCTTGCATTGGCACTTTTGCATACTGAGCAACTTCGTTAACAGTAATCGTCTCGTTGCCTTGCTGTCCGATAAAAGTCACGCGAGTTCCAACCGGATACTCTTGATCGAGACCAATCATAAGTTGATCCATGGAGATACGTCCGACGATTGGTAATCGCTTTCCCTCGACGAGAACGCCAGTCGTTCTGAAATTTTGATGCCATCCGTCAGCATATCCTATAGGCACAGTACCGATCCACTCAATATCTGTTGTTGTATATGCGCCTCCATAACCTATCATCTCACTAGCATTCAGCTGTTTTACAAGGCCTATTGTCGAGTGAAGGGACATAGCGGTTTGAATACGGAAGGGAAGCAAGTGTTGTAATGCCGCATCTGGTGGCCCCGTTAATGCTTTTCCTGATCGAACCATGTTAAAGAATGGCTTCTCGGCTTGATACAGAGTAGCATCCGAGTTTGCACAGTGAATAATTTTTTTGGTTCGATTAGGAATAACTTCGAGAAACTCGTTGAAGCGTGCGAGTTGCCATAGAAAATAGGTTCTGTTGTTCAAGTCGTCTGAGGTCGAAAAATGAGTAAAGACTCCAGATAAATTTAAATTTGGATTGAGAGACACAATCTTAAGTACTGCTTGCACTTCGTCTATTGTCTTACAGCCAAGCCTATTCAGCCCTGTGTCGATTTTCAGATGAAAGTTGATTGGTTCCTGAACAACACGATTCGCTTCCTGGACCCATTGCAACGAGATGCCTGTTACAGTGATTCCAGAGTGACTGGCCAATTGTAAGTGTTGCGGAGGAACGTAGCCAAGAACGAGGATATGGGTGTCTCTTGAGAGTTGACGACGCAGAATAAGTGCTTCGTCCAATGTGGCGACGCCTAACCAGGTTGCACCAGATGAAAGAGCAGTGCGTGCTATCTCTAACATTCCATGTTCATATGCATTTGCTTTGACGACGGCCATCAGATGCACCTTTTCTCCGATGAATGCTTTGAGTTGACGAACATTTGAACTCACTGCGTCAAGATCAATATACATCCATGTGGGCCGAAGAAGAGACATCAATTCTCTAAGCAAATAAGAGCATATTGATGCGTCGTTTTTATTATCGAAACATTGCCTTCGTATAAAAATTGTATTGGCAAGAAATCCTTTCTCATTCGGCAGATAAAGTGAACTCTTTAAGGGTGTTACGACGCAGAAACCGCAATTATTTTAGAGTCGCTTCAATGAACTGTCCGTTCTTGTTTCACTCCCCAACTTTCTGCTGCTTAGTAAGAAAGGAATCACCGCACTATGGAGGGTGTCAATTGATGTTTCTTAATGGAGCTTTTCATATTGCATCTTAAATATGTCTTGCATCTTTGTTTGTATACTGAAAATCCATTCATATTAGTTTGAACTTCACTGTTTGTTTTCTTAATCAGAAGATAGCCTTTCTGGAATAGAATTTGAAGAGTCAAGGACTATGCCACGAGTGAATTTTTTTCACTGAATACCCACAAGTCTCAATTCTTTTTTCTAAAGAGATCAGAAAACATTTGAACAGCAATGAATATATAACCACAATATGCACCGTTCGACACTAATTGGTTAAATGAGGCATCCAAGTTCTTATGAAAGTGAGTACTTACGTTGTGTTTTGCATCGTCACAGTTGTAATTTTGGAGTCAGAGAAGTCAATATTTGGTCTGCCGAGAATAGGAATGAATATGGTACTCATGATCCAAACTAAACTGAGTATGAAAGACATCATACTATATCTATAAATGAAAAAAAAAACAATAAATTAGATTGATGCCGATTTCAAATCGCTAAGAAATTGATTAAAATGAATCTCTTTCACATCATTAAGTTATCGTCTACAGTAAGACGGACGAGAAAGAATGATCTATTAGGTAATCGATGTCGTATTCGGTATGTCGAATAGTACGATAAACACTCACTTATTTTCTATATAAGTTATCTGTTTTTCGAATGATTGTTCCGTTTCAGATCAAAGTAGATGAATAAATACAACATCTCTATTCTAACGCAGCCACTTTCAAGCAAATCAAACAGAAGCGAAGTTTGTTTATTTTCAGCATTTGTCTAAGAACAGTCGAAAGTGAATGGTAATCAATAAAACCAAATTGCATTGAATGGTAAAACAAGTTCTTTTCCATAGACAGACATGACAGTAGGAAGCTATGAGTTCGTTCAAATCCGGGTTTGAGTCCAAAGTTTTAAAGTTTTTCGAAACCAGAGCCTCTTTTTTGTGGGCACATAGTACCTTGCATGGGAAAATAAATAACAAAAAACAACTTTTAGTTGACTTTTTTTTTCTGACGGCACTGAATAAAATGGCTAAAATTTTGATTTTTCCCTTGTTCATGTGCATAGAAGATACCAGATATTGGTAGAGAAATATCGGATCGAAATTCAGTCGGATCCGACCGATAGAAGCATGGATTCGCAGCACTCCACACGAGAACATATACGATCGTTCAAGGAAGTATTTGAATGACTATCTATTGATTATGTAAATCTAGATTTCGACACTTTGAACAATAGAGAAAGATATTTTCTTGTCACTCATGGATATTATTCATCTCGTACTTTGATCCATATATGATTTAACAATCTTGGACGTCATATGAAAGTTGGAGCAATTTATTCGACTAGCGCTGCATTAAACTCTTTTATTTTGCGTTCAACCAACGGGTGCAGATGCAAAAATGTTAGACAGATACTGATTTGCACTAGCCGCGAAATAAGATCGATGAAGACTAATTTTCAAAAAATGTAAAAGTAAGATAGAGCAATGTAGATATAGACTGCTCATTGATGAAAACTAGTGCAGGTGGTCGTTTTTCGTCGCTGCCAAAATCAAGAAACATGAACCATCATGAATTGTTGTTTTATTACGTTATTGATTAGCTGTGTGCATATTACATCAATATAATAGATTACTGCCATTATCAAGTATAGAAGACGCTGTATTCAATGTTGTTTTTGCACTTATTACATTTGAAAAAATATTTTTATTCAATTTTGGGTACCGGTGCACAAAATCATACCTACCAACATCTACAGTCCACAACCAAAACTTTATTTTCTATTTAATTCAATGCTTATAGAAGTAACAACCTTAAATTAGGAAAAATGAAATACGAACGTGAAAGCAGAAATATATAAGAAAGTTCCTTACTTTGCTGATCGATTTTCATGCGATACAATCGCAGTCTGCGAGAGATTTTCCTCTGTAGGTATTTTCTATCAAATAAATTATTTTAACCACTTGACAATATAAAAAACACTAATAGTAGCCAGAAGTTGTGAGTTCTATACTTTGGCTCTTCATGGTACCAAATGACAGGTTCTTCAGATATATTTGAAAATTACTATTCATCGTTCAATTCGTTCAAAAAGAGTTTGTTGACAAGAAATCACATTAAAGTTTTACTTTTGGAAAGCCAAGCATTTTCTTGAAATTAGAACATCTTTCGACGTTTAATAACACTTCGAAAATGTTTTGAGCGTTTGTTAACTCGATTTTCAAGACAACAGAATTTACTTAAAATTTACAGAAGAACCAATTTTTTCAACAGTGTAGCGCTGTTAAAAATGGCTTGATTATATCATGACATGTCTCTTAAGTCAGTTGAAAATTAAGCATACTCACGCGATAAATGATACTGAAGTGTTTGAAAATTATTGTCCCATAGGCGTTTGTAACTAGCTTTGCTATGAGTTTAATTCTTGCGAGATTGCTGGGTTTTCTTCCAACTTATGTTTCATTATTTGCATCTATGGAACGCAAGATCTTGATCAGGCAGTCAATAAGTTTCGTAGTTATACACTGGCCATTGCATATGCTTGGCTTTTTTCACCATGTACTTTACCTATACGTCTTTTCTCCTGCTTCGCACAATATACCGCAATAACAAGAAGATTTGCAATGATATTGTTGTCTGCCAACGCATTCAAGTTAAATATCAAAATAGTTTTGGCGTAGAGAAAAAACAAGTCAATAGGCTTTTGATCTCTAATATGAGAAAATGTACCAATGCGCTGCTCATCAAAGGATTTCTTCACGTAATGAATTTGTTTTGGCGACCAGCAAAGAAATGTGTGTGTCAGAAAACTGCTGGAACCCAAATCCAAACGATTCTTGGAGAAACTTTCGTATTATTATGTTATCATTCTATTTCAAAAGAACACATAATAATCAGCTATGGACTGTCTGTCGAATATTTTTGTTGAGAAACGTATTTCTTTAATGTTAACTTGAATTTCCTCATTATGTTTGCTCTTAGGCGGGCACTTATGAATTGTGTTGCTGGCGATTTTTATTTATCAAACGACATTCTATCGGAAAGAAAAACAAAAAGAAATGCATCTCGGCAAGCCAATGGTAACCTAAAGAAGTCGATTATCTTTCTTTTCTATGCATTGGTGAAAGAATTTTACCTAGACAATCCAAACTGGAAGTGGGGGTGGGGGAACGAGGAAGGGCCATAGTGTGGCGAATATGCGTCCACTCGCTAGATGTTCAAAAACTTTCTAATGAGTACCATTGCAAGAGAGTCCTCGGATGGTATGAAAACTTTGGTTACATTTTATTATGGAGATTTGAAGCAACCAGCAGCTATTGAGACATTTTTTGGGATTAATTTGGATTTTTCAATAGGTCGTAATGCATTTTGAGATAAATCCCGTACAACTCATCAGTACATACATGCATACCTGCAGCGTGGATGCGCTGAAATATCATCACGACTCATAAATCCTCAATAAATAAATCAATCCCATAAAAAACACTGAAGGAATAAGTCTGAGCAGTCGCTCAAAGTAACATGGTTGTTTTCGGAGATGCGATTTAATGAAAATATTGAAAAACTTCTCAGTACGATAAATTTACTAGTGGATGACTTGATTTAGCTACGAAAACACCATTCTTTGAAATTGTCTTTTGCTTTGTCCTAAAATCTGCAGTTTTAGTAACTATCGCTCTTCAAACTGCTGTTGATATTAGAAGTTTGAGATAAGTTTTTGAACTAGATTCATTCACACGTTTTAATTGGAAACTATCAGAGAGCAGAATTTTCACTGAATACATGCGAAGCATTGGTTTCCTGAAAATTAAAACGCTGCTACACTGTAGAAAAGAATCCGCAGAATAATAAACGTTTAAAGGGTTGATGAAAGTGCAACGTATAAGATACTCTTTTCTACCGTTTATGAAAGGCTCATAAAACCTTCCAGAAATCCTTGAAAAAGGTATTGTTAAGAGGTTTCTGAAATTCAAATACTCTGCCGAAAAGGTTTCTGACAGGGTTGATAAGATTAATAAACTCTTAAAGGTTTCCTTACGCGTTGCACTTTCATAAATCATTCGTACGGGTTCTTCATAATCATAAACCTGCTCATGTAGTCTCCAAAACTCATTCTGAAAGAGATGATGAAAATCGTATATCCGCGACCAACATTTAGAATCGATATTTGAAAGCGTTTATGGACGTCATCAACGATCAATAGGGTTTATAATAAGGTTTATGAAAGGGATTACTGACCTCGTCAACTGTCCCTAGGATTTATGATAAAGTATACCAATCGAATTATTGATCTGAATTATTGTATTTAGGGTTTCTGGTAAGCTATATAGAGTAATTCAAGAGTAGCATCAACTGCTTCGAGTGGTTGATGAGCGACTGAATATGGGGTCTCTCGCCATCATCATTCTTAAACTCATTCATGTGAAAGACATCTGTGGAAACAATTAATAATTTTAATCGTTATATCAATCACACACTCGTTATATAATGCGATTCGTAGTCAGTAACTAGAGGGTGTTCGGTTTACGGGACGCTGAAACAAACACTTATCTGGTATTAGCTCCACGCTTGCAGCTTCTTAATCAATGGGACTCGCACTTCGTAATCTGAACATTCGAATCTTAACTATTGAATAAAGGAACGGAGATAAGAAAGCTGAAGAATGTTCTATTGGCTAATCTAAATCCCGCAAGAAAAAAACCAAATAAAGAAATCAAAGTAGATTGAAAGGAATTTTATGGATCGATTTCTGGAACCAGCTACTCGAAGACAAAGCGAATGATAAAATGACAAGAAAAGTAGGAAAATGAAAATAATAATTCTAATAAGCTGCTGAGAATGAATTCTTGACGATTCTGGAGGCTAATCAATCTGACTAGGGAATATTGAAGGATTCTTTAACGATCCCATCAGTATTTACTGCATGATCGTCTATTAGAGCACAAAAGTTTATGACGATTTTTTGAGATATTCTATGATTAAATGTTTCAAACTGGAAACCAGTCAATCTGGTGAAATCTTACAGTAAAATTCTTATATGACCTTTTCTATGATGTTATAATACACTCATCGAAGCCTTCATAAAATCTTGAAAATCATTAAATTCTCCAATTTTCAGTAGCATTGCAATCACTACTCGTCCGAGTCAATGCTACTCGATTATCCTGCTTCCCATCTACCCAGCTCCTCAGCCCGACAGGGATACGAAAAGTTCACTCACTTCAATTGACATACAACATTCGCCATGTTCTTGCATTCGGTCCCAACAGCAAAAGTGCTTTAACTTAACACATCATGGATTTATGCTGCAGATGTTGCGTAACGGAACCTAAATGAAAAATGCATGAGTAATTAAAAGAATAGAACTTTCTACTGCGGACATTCTTAACAATAGCGTTCAAAAAAAAGCTCAACCATGTGCAAAACAATCATTCCCAACCAATTCCATGCTAGCTATTATCAGTTTCAGTGAATTTCAACAAAGCCCAGTCAAGTGAAACCCATTTCTATTGAATTCACATTAGTTATAGTCTGTCTCTAGTATTGCCAGATCAATTCTAATCAATTTGAGTCAATTAGAACCAATTTTATATGAGTTTCAAATGAAACCTTGCCAACTACAGCAAAATAGCAGGCAACTTCACATAATNCTGTCTTACTTGATTAAAAAGGAAAATTATCTTTTTCTAACTATATGATATGATTCTATAACAAAACAAATTTTTCTTTATAATATTTATTTAAATCAGTGACAACGCAACTAAATAGTTTTCCAATATGTGTCCATCGTTTTTTTTTCTAATGGTCTTTTTAAAACCTACGAAAAACTTATGCACACCGGGTCAGCTATGCTCTGAAATCTGTCTTTTTCTATTTCGTTTGACTGAGTTCATGTTAAAAGATGATTATAACTTGTTTATGTTTAAATAATGAATCTTGTTGCTGATGTTACAGGAAAACCGATACTATTTATAGAATAAACAATGAAAGCAGATGATAAATAAATGGGTAAAAATGCCATCAAGATCGATTAGATTTTGTTGACTTGTCAATTGCCGTTTTCAACGGATTTACGAATTCTTTGTATGATAAATGTATAATGTATGATAATAAAATAAATCAATCTGATAGTAATCATGAAAAACTACAAAATAATTGCAGCCACGGTTATCAATTCTTAAAAGTTGCAATATAAGTGCAGACAATCGAAAAACTATGAAAATAGTAGATTAACAAAGTCCGATATGAAGACGATACATACGTCTTGCAAGATCAATGCCGTCATAATCTTAGTCGATTGAATACATGAACTTGTAATTTAAGATGAAATAATATTTTGGGTATGTACAATTTATGTATTAGGAGACGCCCCATGTCTCAATCGAAAAATCACGTCATACCAAAAATTTTGACCTATGTTTTTGATCAGTGCAAATGAAAGAGCCTATAAAAAGAGCATATACATCCAAATATTTTGCCTTCTATGAATGACTCTTGAATAGATATGAAAGAAACATTGAAAGTATCTCCATAAAGCTCTAAGAATAATGATGATATTTTTTATCTTTCTTGTTCTTAGTATACGGAACATCTCTGTTATGTATCTAACAAAAAATATGTTAGAAGCTGTTCAAAATTCAAATGTGCTAGTTTTATTTCAAGTTTTCGATGTGTACTCTCACCATCACCAAGAAACAATAACATCCTGAAGAAATTAAACGAGAAAAGTAATCTTGATGATTTATTTGACTCCGAATGAATTCATTCCTGTAATATCAATGAATTCTGAATGTCAACAACGATCACTATACTATAGATTGTGCAAAATAACGTTATTTTTTATTAATCTTATATTTATTGTTTATTCCAAGTAAGTTGCATTAAAAACATGTCATTTCTGCTGCTGTATCGATGAAAAATCTACCTGATGATTCTTGTTATCTTATCGACTTCTAATTGTGAGTGTAGCTTAATCTTATTTTGACTCACACTAATATCTTCAAGATGTTCAAGATTAAAAAATATTTCATAAAATTGTTATCCTTGATAAGAACTATTAACTATTTTGTCACATAAAAGATTGTAAACGCACAATCTTTTAATCATTTTAGTTAAATACTTATACAATTTATTATAGTTCAACATTGGTTTTAAATGGTTTGATTCAATGCATATTAATGAACTTTGTATTTCACAGTTCCACGTCATATCTTAATATACTTTAGATTTGATAGATTAATAGTTGTTTTCATATATTGCATTAGCTTTATTACTAGAGTATAATCATTATCACATGTTCAATTAGTTAATATGATTTTTATTGATGTAATCTTTGAAAAATACTATTGACTTCTTTTTTTCTGTTAAATACTTCATATTTAGAGACTTGTGCGACCAAAGTTGGCCACGATGAATATGCTGGGATTTGTTCTGCTGTAGATCATGGCATTCTCAATTTTCTAATGGCATCTTGAAGATTCTAAATTCTGAACATAAAATGTCAAGTAGAATTATTTGTTTTTACATCTATCATGAAAGTTATTGTCGAACAAACTTTTTTTCATTGGCCACAATAGAATGATCACGCAGGTCTCTAGTGTTATGTAATCACAATGAATAATGATTCATTATTTATTATGTTTTTTTTTTACCTTCATTATCAAACTGTTTTTGATCTCCAGCCTTCTTAGAATATAGCAACAAATTTAAAAAAGGACTAGAACTATGAAGTCAGTTACGATGATCGCGAACATCTCAATCGTAAACATTAGAAGTCTAATGTTGAAACACAAGAGGAGTTTTACGAATACTTGGCGATTGGACCACAAATCGAGTTTTTTCACCTTCTGTTCCATGAATAGCCCTCTAAAAAGATCTGCAAAGGCATTACTTAAGTTCAAGTTTTTAGAGCTCTATCAGAATACACATGAATAAGAACCATAAGAAACACTCAGCTATTTATAACTACAAAATAAAATCAGGATAAGGGTAGAATAAATATGTGAACTCCTGTCTTCAGTGGTTTTTGATGCATTAAACACTTTTAAACTCAAATGACACTAATGGTTAGAAGTAATTTTTGATGCTCTATCCAAATATGCCATTAGATTGATAAGTCAGAACCGACAAGAAGTCGAAAACTACGAAATACGACCAAAAATAGCCTATTCAAAGATGAGCAAGTCAATATAGATGTCAGTTTCCTCTTCACCTACATCGAAATTATTGCTCGAATAAGCACTGTTTTTTTTTCTGCACAATCATCAATCACGTCCTATTCTCCTTTTTGTCTTTCGCATAATAATTTTTTGAAAGTATTATGAATTATTTCATTTATATGTTGCTGTGAAGAGAAACAACTAATGGCTTTCAATAAAAAATACCCAGCCTTCTACCTTAAAAAACAAAACCATCAAGTGTTCTGTTTCAACATATTGATTGCACATGGTAGATGCTTCTCGAAATATTTGCAACCATGGTAGTTTGTTTGTGAATAGGCATCAGATGTGTGTATTACAACATAAAAGTGCATTTTCTGTCTTGTGAAACATGAACCATTACTTTCAAACGATCATCTTTGTTCTCATCATATTGCCAATATCTGTTCAATCGATTATTCTCATACCTCCACAAAACATAAAAGTAACGTATACCATCCAATGCTATACGGGCAACAGCCCCACAACACGTGATGATTATCAACTATGTGCTTTTCGCATGTATACTGGTGATGACATGTTGAGTCAATCCATGAATTACACGATACGTGAGGGTATTTGGTATACTAATACATTTCGAAAACTAGTCAAACGTTGCCATGGGTTTCCAGCGACATCTGATATTGGTATCGGCACATGTCCTCCATTGCCGTATGAAACTTTTCAGAATATGACAATATGTATTTGTGCGGAAGATCTTTGCAATAGTGATTTGGCTACTTGCATAAGTTCGAACCACAATATTTCTTCATTTCAACCGCTGGCACCTATTCTGAAAGATCTGTCGAATCCTGTAGCTTGTTCTGGAATAGAAGATCGATCGCCGTTACCAAAGCTATGTATGGAGCATCCGTTGATTAACACTTCAAGGTGCATGAGTTACATTAGAAACAACAGTGTACTTTGCAGTATTAGTATAATAAGCGGTGCGATCGCTCAAGAGGCATTGATTGCCGATGATTACGAACGTGTTTTGATCAAGCGATACCATGAAGCGCGTGCTCGCAATAATGGTATTAGCGTTAATTCCATGGAGACTTTTGTAGTCTTTACAAGCATGACTCCCTTTTCTACAGACGAGATCTGTCTCTGCAACACATTCTCGAATTGTAATGCAGATACCAATGCATGTAAACCAATGATGGCCAAAAGTACAACCATAGCGTCGGTCACATCTACATCCATAATGCTGTCAACATCATCAGCACACACTCACTCAACAACCGAATTCATTACAATCTCCACGACTACTAATTATATTGATACGACTTCTTCGGTGAATCCATCATCTTTGACAACTGCAGCAACAGCATCCAAAGAAATCTCTGTTACACAGACTACCAATATACAAAGTAAGTTATTATTATATGGCGTTTTCCAATCATTTGAGTGTTGTTTTTTGTCGATCTAGACCAAGAACCAAAAAGAGGCCAAGCAGGTTTCGAATTCGCGGTCACGGTTGGTATCATTTGTGGTATCAGTTTCTTGGCTTTGATGATCATCATCGTTGGGATTGTCAGATTTAAAGTGTGTTATTCCGATAGTCGTGGTGTTTACCAACTTGTACCTTCTGAATTATAAATTATTGTTTTTTGGAGCAGGACTTATTCGAACCTAAGAAAAAGATGTTTGCTTTATTTTTGTCTTCGTATAATATTTTTCATGGAACTAGTTTCAACCATTAACGTGTACTTCGCGATAACTTTTATTTCTCATATGAAAATTGTCGATGTGTTCCTTTTTTTCTAAACTCATACGACATATCATGTAGACTCGATAATATGCAAGAAGTGACTGTTCAGACAAAAGAATAAGACTCACATTAATACTGAAAGTTTTTTAAATTGAAATTTTCACAATTTACGTCTTAGCTACTGTGTCTTCAGTTATCTCTATCTATTGTTATAATTTGGTCATGACACGAGGGCATTGAAGTGGTGCCAGTTGCCAAATATATGCTTTTGGATATCGCAACGCTTTATTTAAGATCAATAAGAATGATGCTCTCGTACAGCATGCATAAATCAATTTTATAAACAATATTTTGTTCTATGTATTATATACTCTTCAAACTTTGCTCTTTCAAACACACAAGCAAAATAAGTACATCATAATCAAACACATTGTAACGATGGTCAATGAAAAACATGTTTTACTCAGATGATTAGAGAAGTTCCAAATTTTATCACATCAAACTAATCTATAGACATTTTTACTAAGTTTCACTGATTAAAACGTCACCAGCACAAGCATTGTAATATTATTATTATTATATAGTATAATGTGAATTCATGATCGAAACACCCCTCTATTCAACATATTATTTTGTCCTTGGAGGACTGTTTTATAGAAGTCGGATAGGTATCCTTTTATATTGACGATAATCATGTTTTTGACTATAGGTAGTGTTTCGATTCAAATAGTACTTGTCTGTGATACCGTCCATAAATGGATTTGTAGTTGATAGCCACAATTTTACATTTCCAATAGGATTTAAATCTGTTCAACTAATTTGTAAACTAACATTATTCAACTTGACGTCGGATTTTATCAATGATACTTTTCCTGTTAATGATACTCCATCTAACTCTCTACCAGATTCAATCTGAATTATAAGACTTATCATTTTTACAATTGTTGGGTATATATCAACTATAGTGGGTTAAAAATCATGAGAATAAATATTCATTTTTTGACTATTTGTTATTATCCAAGTTTTTCGTTCTCTGTCGGTCTGACGACTATGTTTTTTGCCTGTTATCGAATCTCTGTCATGATCTGTCATAATAATGATTAACAAATTGTCTTGATAATGTTTCATTCGGTAATTGATTCGTTATCTGTATATTGTATTAAATAAACCCATGAAAGATCAGGTTCATATATTTTGATACATTTTGAAGTTTTATTAGTCACACATTCATCGATATCAAAGATATAATGGCTATATGGATCATGAGGATAAATAATCTGATCGAGTTCGTATCCATCAAATTTATTATGGAATGTAATATTACTTGCGGTGGCTAATCCTTCACCAATCAGTTTGATACGGTTAGCTGTCCAAATTGAGAAAATAGCAATCTTTTTATCAGGATAATTTTTGTTACAGAGCCGAAAAATGTTTTTATAATGATACCGAGGAGATTTGACATCATTATCATACACATTGTGTTTATTAGTCCATGCACCAGTGAGTAGATTCATATAACCAGGTGCTGAAATAGAAGGCGTTTCTGTATAAGTACGATTGTCACCGCCAACATAAGCTCGCGTATAGCTTCCTATTTCTTGAATTTTCTTCATGTGGGGAATCGAAATATTTTCTATGACATNAGAAATCACTTTGGAATATCGTTCACAAAAGTTTCACCTACAACTTACCTGATTGGCTAATAGCTGACTATTCAAATTTCGAACATGGTTCGATGTCCCCCGGTGTCCTCTCTCGAATGGCGAAAACCACAGGTCTCTACAATGTTCCTATGAAAAGTTATTCAAAAAACAGTGGAGGACATTATATTTTGAAACGGATAATAGTTGTTATCATGAATTTTTATGAGAAAACTTATTTACCCTTAGTTCATTATATAAATGATACTTCACTTAAAACAAGATAAAAATTCATGGTATTTGCTTCGGAGACAGTTGTTCTTATACGGTACGTTCCTTAAGTTTTTGTTAATCAAAAATACAATTACAAATATATTCAAACTTGATGTGCACATCTCTTGCATACTCAAGATGAACTTCCATAATTACTACAATTTCATGTTATTTCGATTTTTTTCAATCCACTAGCTTTATTTGTTTAAAATAATGTATGCATTTTATTTTCTACATGCGAGATATTTTTCCATTTTATAGATGGCTCGACCAGTATGGTGATGAATACAACTGTCAGTACAATGAGCACTTCAACTACAACACAAACTGGTCTAACAAATACTACGACTACAATGTCTATTGGTATCACAAATACTACAAGTGCAACAACCACTGGTAAGTTTAGTTGGCATACACACACATTCATTTCGATCATCAATTGCTCTTTTACTAAAGAATCTATTTCGAGGTGATTTTTTCTTTTATATACAAATGGTTACAACGAACAGTTCGAGATCATCTATATCTTCTAATGAGTTCTATGTAGATTATTGTACTTTTCTTCCTTAAAAAATGTTGTATTTCAGTCAATCATGCTTTTTTCTAACTACTGTAATCGTCTATTGCTGCTCTCAATACATTCGCATCTCGACGGATAGTATCAATTCTGAATTCTTTTTTTTTTTGATAACGATCTTTTCCAGTGCAACCGATCCATTAATTAATCTGTCTTGCTTTTTTTTTATTTCAAGATGTCATTTTAACTGACAATTTTTGTCTCATTATTACATTACACTGATAACACTAACATACGATACACGTGAGATGAGCATTTAATTCATGTAAACGATTGCAGAGAGCTATTATTCAATGATTCAGTAAGAATCATCTCACGATATTATTTAATTATATAGATAGAAAACTCTCAAAAATGGTCAATTAGTTCGTATTTTTCTAGTAATCAGTAATACTCGCAATAACAAGAAAAGATTCTTAGTCAAAAAATAAATAAATTAGTTTTAATTTTGTAAAGAATTTCCATCCATCCAAATAATTTTAGGTATTTTCTTAGATTGTTATCTTCTACATATAAATAAAATATTATTAAAAACTAAATGAATCAGTTGAAGACCTTATCTTGTTCGTTTAATCTAAAGTATTCTTTATATTAATGATATTCATACATTTCTATGAAATTTTCAAAATTCTCGTTAAATTTTTTAGCCCTTTATACAGATAATATTTTTCGTCGATATTCATACTGTTGCTAAACGTTTGAGTCTAATCAGTTACGCTCCCTCAAAAAATCATAAAGACTTAGAATGAGCAAGTATGAAAATCTGATAGCTATTTCTCATTTCTCGAAAAAAAGACAAACTTGTTTTTCTCAGTTTTTTGCTAGAATACTAATAAAAAATCAATAAAAGAAAATTAACAACTCAAAATGTTTATATAAGCTTGCATTATTTTTTTTTTTATTCTTGCAATAGTAACTTTACCAATGGTGCAATCGGAATACTCATCAGCTTTGACTATCTCTAGTGAAAAGTTCTGCCGTACAACTCTTTGTATAGAGCCACCATATTTCTATCAAGCCATTCAATTTAACGTTTCCATGGATGGAATTTATACTATTGAATGTAATAGTGATATTGATACATCTGGTTTTATATACAATAATAGTTTTGATCCAGTTTATTCAATTTTAAATCTCTTGGCAAACGATGATGATAGTGGTGGTGATAATCAATTCCTGTTCTCAATATTTCTTCAGGCTCAGACACGATACATTTTGGTTGTAACAACATATAATGAATATGATACGGGACCATTTTTAATCATTGCAACTGGTTTGGCATCAATTATATTTTCTCAAATTAATGTATCAAGTAAGCACTCCATGTATTTCAAAGAGCTTCTTTAATAAAATAAAATAATCATTGCAAGATGAATTCATACAGTTTTAGAGACTATTGAATTCTTTACCGTAGAGTAATTCAGTTAAATTGAAGCAAAAATATTTGTCAAAAGGTAACTTTATTATTAGAAAAATTCGTTACGAACTTATGAAGAAGATTCTTTTGAGTTCATTGATGACTGAAATTTAGTTACTGTTGGTAATTAATCTTAATGACATTTATTGATTGATATCATCTTGAAAACTTAATACAACGTAAATATTTTTTTTTCTTTGTAATATGTTTTATGCGCTATTGCACAGTTTAACATTTAACTTTATTATACGTCATTCAACTGAGACATTACAGCTCAAGCGAAAATGTTTTATCGTCTAGTTGTCCATCGTGCAGCCTTCCGCCAGACGTGACACATATTATAACAACGAGATAGGACCACATATCGTGCAAGACATCTGAGTAATATCACCTTACTTTTAATCATTGAGCTTGAGGATAACTGAAGAATGCCTCTTCTCCATAATTGACTATGATAAATATCTAAGTATAGTCGCTGTCTCATCGTGAACCCATGGCAGACATATCCACGAGAGAAAAGTCTCTTTGTAGGATTACCATAAAACATGACTGAATTCCAGATAGTTATTTTTTACTCTTCTTTCAAAATCATTATATTGTATTAGTATTAACAGTTTTCATCATTGACACTTAGTAAGAGTAGTTGATAATTCATTCATCGAAATATATGTTGGCTAATTCTCTTTTATATAATGACTACATCTTCATTGTGTTTTTTTTTGCATTTTAATCTTACTGAAATTGCACTAACAGCTTTCTCTACTTGTACATATCTCAATTATATAGTTTGATATGTGTCAAATACTATAATAGTTATGAGATAACATAGTTTATATCGTACATAAAAAAAACAACAGTTTAGATTTTGTTTCTAATAATGTGAATGTATATCCGTGAAACAGTTGCACAATAGATCAAATACATTTTTTTTTCGTTTCTCCGAAGACCTAATTTTGCTCGATTATTGTTTTCGACAATAACACGCTAGTTTTTCTTTATTGTATTAGACACCATGCAAGAAAAACAATGTAGTTCTAGAAAATTTTATATTAACGGTGCTTTTGAATTCCTCTATATATTGCCATAGAGTGACACTATGAAGTTAAATCAAAAATGATCTTGTTATTTTTCTCTAATTAGATACTTCATTGTCTGTAATCTCGAGATATTCATCACAGCTGACTAACACCAGTCAACATTTTTGTCGTACAAGTACTTGTTCAACACCAAGCTACTATTATCAAGCTCTTCTTATCAACGTCTCTATAGCTGGAAGCTATTATATTATGTCTAATAGTAGCTTGGATACATATGGGTATATTTACAATAATAGTTTTAATTCTTCTGCTCCACGTACCAATTTAATAGTACAAAATGATGATGATGGTGACAATGCTCAATTCCTTTTAACCCTTTTTATTGATACCCTAGAAAAGTACATTTTGATTGTAACGACCTATGCGCCAAATGTATTTGGTACATTTTCAATTAATACAGTTAGTGTAGGATCTATTAGCTTTAGTCGTGTATAGACATGATGATGCAATGACTTGATGCTTCAACACGCATTTATCAACTTTTCTTACAATCAAATTAAAATTTTGATTGTTCATCATTTGTATAAACGTTTTTTTTCAAATATGTTTTGCTCTGCTTTGCTAAAAATGATCTTTCCTTGACTTTCTATCATTAGCTTTTGTTGCGCGTAGTCTCATACAGTTCGTATTTGAATGTCACATTTTATCTACTTTTTATTCTCAATAAATGTTGAATAAAATGAAATATTTCTGTCAATGTCATCTGTATTGTGATATTTTAGTGATCATTTAGTTAGACGGTAATATGGATATGGGAATTCATTCTTGTCATTCTATTTGAGTCGATAATCTGAGTATACAATAAGAACACAAAAGTAATACACGGCATGTGTGTATGTCTATTTGAGTATCTCCAATATTAATGTGAAGAAATTTGCTTCAATACTGTTCATTCCTTGAGAAAGTCTGCAAGAATGTTTGACGATCTTAAATCTTATCAAGTTTTCTTCATGATCTTCTTTCGAATCCTAATAATTCCTCTTGACAAAATGTATCATTGTGAAACAGGATCCTTCTCAGTATTTATTGAATTTCCTGCTCAGATTTTTTTATGAACCAGGAATGAAGAATCATACCAGGATTCACTTTCGATTCTACTAAAGGTTTTGATAGGTACAATAAAAATATTTATGCTAAGATTTTATCAAGTTTCAAAGATTTTCTAAAAACACATTTAAACACTTGAAAAAGTCTTTTTTTTTCGACCATTTACACTTGTGTGAAAAAGAATAATCGTATAAAGATGAGGAAAGTTAATTTTTTGAGTGTGATACTGCTAACGTTTTCTCAAAGAGTACTAATGGACATGTAAATACTCACGTCTTTTCACACGCTTGTCTTCTTATTTGTGAATATAAAACCTAAATTTTTTTTTGTATTTAAATAAAAAAACTATTTCAAAGTTTCAGATTTATAGAGTTCACTAGATACTATTGTTACTATACGTGGCATAAGTTTTTTTTTTCTTGAATTTCAACATACTCTCTAATTGTCATTGTATTATGAACACAAATCAATCGAGATACTATAACATTTATATACAAAAAATCAAAAATATTGAAAAAATAAGTTTCAAATAAAAATTGTTCTGAAATTTAGATGTGAATATCTTCTTTATACGCATATACTCAACTCATACGCACAATAAAAATTCAATTAATTTTAAAACTTATAATAAAACCTCTTATAAACATTTTTTTACTGCATTTCTGAAGGATTAAGTAGAATGATGATGAAGAAATATGTTCTAAAACAAAAATCATACTTAGGGCTAACTAAAAGTTCTAAGCCCTGTGTTTGAAGGACCTTGTCGGATAAGGTAACCTATTCATGAATGAGAAACCAAGTATACCATATTGTAGAGCATTTTCAGGCGCATGGAATGGTATATAATAAATCCTGTTTTCATAAAACTTTGAAGGAATTCAAGCGAATTTACGGATGGACGACTACACACCTACAATCACATTCACCGATAGCCACACTGACGAGATGATCGAAGATGCTACGTATATAAAGTTTTAACCTGTCAAAAACTCTACAAAATCATATGTAAGAAAAAATATTTTACAAATACTTTCGACTAATATCGAAGACCACAATATTCAGTATCATATCATGCTTAGCTGTCGGTATCGATGTGAGCGTGTAGTCGTCTACCAGTAAATTGACTCTAGTTCCTTCAAAGTTTTATGAAAACAGGATTTACTCTATACCATTCGATGCGCCTAAAAATGCTCTACAATATGATATACTTGGTTTCTCATTCCTGAATAGGTTACCTTATCCGACAAGGTTCTTCAAACACAGGGCTTAGAACTTTTGGTTAGCCCTAAGTAAAACAATCTCTCTGTGATTAGCAACAGCAGCTACATTATGTTTTACATTTTGAATCATGCAAGAATTGTGCTATCAACTTTTCTAACAAAAATCAATTTCCTGTGCTCATGTCTCGAAGCATTGAATTAATTTTCTATAAAATTTTTTTCCATCTCATTTCATGTGAAATGAAGTTAAACAAAAATAGAAATTTGTCATATTTTTATCAATGAAAAAAAAGAATTATTTTTGCAAAATTTTATTTAATATTTTTGGTGTTAAAGTTTTATTCATTTTTTGCCATGCATCACTTGTTTTTAAATCACTTTTGCTAATCGGTGTACAATTAAAACTTCGTAAGTCAGGTAATATACTTAAAACATAAGATCGAAGATAAGGTATATTATCTTCAATTGGATTACGATGTAATGTTAAATATTTAAGTTCTTTTAATGTATATAATTTATCAAGTTCATTTAAATCATCAAGAAGATTTTTATGAAAATGAAAATGTTTAAGTAATGAAAATTGTGTAATAGCCTAATAAAATTTAAAAAAATAAAAATAAATTCTCATATATTAATTGAAAATAATAATTATCTTACAATAGGAATTTCTGTAAATGTATTAAATGATAAATCTATTATTGAAAGTGCATTTGGATTTATAAATGTTTTTCGTATAAAATTAGGTAATGTTTCCAAAGAACCATTTAATTTATTATGATTTAAATTAATTCCATAAGAATGATATCGATCACCTTCTTTAATAACGTTGGGAGCACCGGATGCTACACGTGGCTCACCTGAAACAGCATCTATTAATAGTAAATCAAATAAATTTTAAAGCAAACAAAAAAAAGAAAAGAAAAAAAATTGATTTCAATTCAAACCTTCAATTCTTTTTGCATCATGAAATGAATAATCAAGTAAAGGATAAAATTCATTTGTATCATCAATACGTTTTTGTATATTTGATAAAGAATGTTTTAGTCTTAATGAAGATTTCATATTTTTAATCAATAATATTCTATTTTGTTTTATCGATCGTAAAAGAGTTGCTAAGCAATGACATACTTATGCATTCAAATAATGTATTCAAGGAAGGTTGCTGTTAAGCAATCAAAACTTTATATTCATCAATTATGACAGAACAAAAAAAAAAAAAGAAAAACATACATTTCTTTTAAAAATAATAAACAAATATGTATATATTTATATTTATATATAGATGTAATTGACTTTAACCAATTGATATAATAAAATAAATTAATGGCTGCAACGACTGCTTTGAAATCAGGACCTATTGGTAATTAAGAATGATAATGAAAATTTTGTTATGTGTTCATAGAATCTTTTTTTTTTTTTTTTCTTCTTCAGAAGGTGAAAAAATGCAATTTCGTACACAAATGATCAATGGAAAACCACAAATATATTTTAATGCTCTTGGTTTGTTAAATTTTATTTATTTATTTATTTTTTATTTAAAGATAAAAATTTTCTAGATGAATCTTCAATAAAACCAAAACGTAATAGTCATGCTATAAATACAACTCGTCCTCCGGAACAATCAAAACTTAAACCTCCTAGTAGTCAAAAACCTAACTCACAAAATCTATCCAATAAACAAACAAAGAAAAAACATAAAGTTACTTTTAGTGAAACTGGTCCAGCAACGGGTATGTTTATGACCATGGATGAAATATCGGAACTTGTTAAAGCTGTGCAAGAGAGTACTAAAGGTAAAAAAAAAACAACATATTATTCATGTTTTTCGTACTTAACATTAACTTTAATTATCAGCTCAAGTTAATATAACAACGGAAAGTAAAGGTATTTTTTATTTTGATTAAAGTCAATATATCAATCTTCATATATATGTTTGATAGAACCTTCACGCCCATATCAACTATCAATTCAACAACAAGAACTACAACAACAGCAATTCAATGAAGTTTCATCTGCAGCAATAGTACCTCGATTAGATTTACCGCCACAACCACCACCACCACCATTAGCTCCAATATCACCTCGAGAAGAAGCATTGGGTATGATGGCTGAAAAGAAACGTCAAAAATGGTTGCGTGAAAAAGGTTAGATTTATTTTGAAAATAATCTAAATTATTTGATTATATTTTAGCTGAAATGGATCGAATGAAACTTGAAGTTGAATATGATCAACTTAAACATCAATTATCTCCTATGCATCAAAAAGCTTCATCATCACCTGGTATATTTCAATTAAATATCTATATGAATCTATTTATTTTTCTTTTTTTTTTTTTTAGAACGATCAGCATATCCATCTGATTATTCAACAACGAATAAACCACCACTTCCACCTTCAATCAAACAAAATGATAATCTACAAAATGATTCATTTAAAACACGTTTAATGGAAAAGAAACAACAACAATGGAAACAAGAAAATGGTAAAATAAAATTATTTGAAAAAAAAAAAATTTCATTTCATACATAATTATTCTTTTAGCTGAAAAAGCTCCAATTTGGAATCCATTTGGACGTCCTGGTGCTGGTGCACCTATGAACAACGAAATTCAACAAAAAACTTCGGTCTGTTCCCATATCTGTTCAAAAAATGTTTTTTTTTTCTTTAACTTCTTCTGATTTTCAGCAACCACCTTCCAATATTGTTATGCCATATCGACCACCAGATTCTTCCTCTATTCCATCAAATATTACTCTTAACGATCAAACACATGTACCAGCTGCAATGCGTACTAATTTATTATTTGGTGATGTTCGTTTTGAAGATGATGTTAAAACAGCTAAAGAAATGGAACGACGACAATGGTTAGAAGATTTACAAAAACAAATTGAAGAAAATAAACGTAAAAAATTTAAAGAACAAGAAACTGAACGTCGACAAGATTTTCTACAGGAAAATATTCAACCACTAATACAAGAAGCTGCTAATCGACATCAACCAGAAAAAGAAGCATCACCAACATCATCTTCTAATACATTAGTAACAAATACTACTGTACAAAATCCAACGAAATCGAATCGACATGATTCATTAGTACAACAAACATATGATAAAATAGTTGAAGCAACTGAATTAGCTAAATATGAAAAAAAAGCACAATTAATTGAAAAACTTAAACGAAATGGACATAAAACTGATTTATTAGCAAAAACATTACCAGGTTTGTATTAAGAAATATTATTATTTTTTTTTTTAAGAAAATATTTTCGAATTTATTATTTTATTATAGCTACGCAGACACCCGTTCCAGTTTCAACTCAAAAAATAAATGAAAAAAATACTGATTCATCACCAAAAAAGAATACAACAATAAGAATTGAACCATTACATTTAAATGTCGGTAATGATAATCAACAATCTAATCGAACAAATGATGCTCGACGTGATGAAGCTGTTAATACAGTTACTTCAACATTTCGAAGGTAAATTCTATATTAATCATTTATCTATTATCATCGAAAAAAAGAATCTTTTTGTTTGTTTGTTTGTTTTCTTAAATATAGTGATAATAGTGTTCAAACAGATCTTCAAATGGCACCACATAAACAAATGTTTTCTTTTACTCGTGAAGAATCTGATTTACCTCCACAAGTTCCAAATCATCTTCTTCGTAATGCAAAACAAAATAAAAAAAATGTTCGTATACGTTCACTTGAAGATCATCAACGTCAACGACGTCCATCAAATACAACAACACATTCAAATAATAATATAAATGATGATGGTGTTACATCACAAATAGGTACAAATCGTAGTAATTATGGTCCATTAGATCTTGTTCATCGTCCATTATGGAATTATCACAATCCCAAACATCGTGAATATGTACCAAATTCAAAACGTGATCCACATTATGAAAAACGTCAACGTCATAAACATCATGAACAAGAAAATTTTGATCGTACAGATAATATACAAAAAAAACCAACATATAATCGTTGGAATAGTGATAGTCAATTACAACAAGAATATAAAGAAAAAAAATCTATTCCAATAAATCGTACACGTTCAATAGTTTTAAAACATAATATAAATCATAAAAATGAACATAATATGAATATTTCAAAAGAAAAAATTTCACAACAAGCATTTATAACAAAAACAGATGATAATGAAACACATTATAATAATATATCATCATTAGATAAATATGAACATTTTATACCATATACAAGAACAGATGATGTACTTGATCCATCGAAAGCTTTTTCACCTATACCACCATCAAGAGAAACATCAGCTCATACACAACAATTATTAGTATGTATATAGAAAAGAAAATTTTTATTAAGAAAACAAAAAAGTAATAATAATAATAATAAAATTATAAATAGACTACAACAAATGATGATCATCATCGAAGACAAAATGCAAGTGTTCAACCACCGCCTTTTCATGTGCCTCCATCTCGACAAGAACATATTCTTCAACAATTAACAGCTATTAAAGAAGTTCGTATAAATATTTTTTTTTTTCTTTTTCTAAGTATGATATTTATCAATTTTAATGTTTTATTTTTATTTCAGAATTTAGTTCGTCGACAACAAGAAGTTGCTACATCAATGAATGCTATTCCAGTTTAATGAATAAAAAGAATTATTTCGCTTAGCGACTTTTAATATTCATAATAAATATTGTTTTCTCTTCTTCTTCCTTTTTTTTGTGGTCTTTATTCTTGTGTGTGTGTGTATGTAACTTTTTTATTTATATATACATATTTACATATATTTGATAAAAGTATTTGACAAAAATCAAATTTGTTTAAGAACATTTGTGTACAAATATTCTTGATAACAATTCTTATCTATTTAAATGATATATCTCTTATAAGAGTATATAAAACAAACTCATGAATAATAATAGAGATAAAGTTGAATAAGAAATTGTTGATATCGTAACTCGAGAGTAAATTAAATAATTAATTCATGATTAATCAGGTTTGTTAATAGATTTAAAGTTTAGTAAATAACATTTATTAACAGTCTATTATATCACTGGATAAGCATAGAAATTGCAATATGTTATAGTAATTCACTTTCCTTTTTTTTTCTTAGGTGCCATGTAATATAGATCTTACGTAAGACATACATGTAGGTAACTCTTTGCTTTTATCCTTTCCTTCAGCTGAGGGCTTATGCGTAAAAAAAAAAGAAACTAATGATCTTGTAAAAACAAAAAGAAATCAAAATATTGGGTTGATGAAACTACATATGATAATGTTGATACTTCAGAAGCATAAATCGGAAATGAATGGTCAAAAGATTAGACGCCATAGAACAGCTTATTACATATGCAACAATGTCAAGCGTCATGAATATTACTGTAGAGCAAGAATTTATCTGCTATATCATGCTTTATTCAAACTCACGCTTATATCCTATTTGATATGGATAAAAAGAAATTTTGTTGATGAAATCTATATTTTTCGCTGATCCTATTTGAATTTTTTATTCGTACAACATATACCTTTTTACTCCTAGTTATATATAATAAAGTAGCTATTTTGTAATTAAAATACTAATAATTCAAGTATTGACCATTCAATCTTAATACTAATCATTTTATCTGTTTCGCTAATCATTTAAATCACAGTGAGTTTATATAAACAAATGCACATCATACCATTGTAAACGTTTATTTAAAAATTATTTGCTAAAACCAGATGTGCAATCTAAATAAAACAAACTTATTTGAAAGAAAACTAGTCATAATGAATATTGACATAGGATATTTCAGTAAAGAGAAAGGACTTGTATATCTATAAAAAGTTTTTATCATACATGATTTCTATTTGCTTCATGTTGATGTTACTAACAGAGACTGCGTGTGGGTCACAAAACTGAAAAAGTGCAAGCGGATTGTATTAAAAAATTCCGTTACGAGTTAATAAAAAAATCTTTAAATTTTTCTAGTTTTACTGAGTAATAATTAATAATTTTGAGTTATTGGCAAGGGATGAGGATGATAAACTCGGTACACTTTTGCGGCTTCAGCTTACTAACGATAGCCATAACATATAATATAAGAAAGCAGAAATAACTTTAACTCTCTCTCTTGAGACATTGAGAATCGTTTGATGTCTTAAAATTACTTTATTGTGAAAGAGTACGGTTCAACACCGCACGGTGGCACATAAGTGGGTATTGAATAATCGATTTACTCAGACATAATTTCAATCTAAAGAACTTTCAATATATCATACGAGCCGTAATGTAATAGTATATTCTTCGCTTTTTTTCTACCTAATTTTTCGTCGTTTTCATTTGTTTGAATTGGAGACATTACCGTTCGCATAAATCAACAGACAACAAATAGATGTTTCTGATTATGTATGCTATACGACAAGTTTGGTAACTAAGATTCAATAATGAGGAATCAGTTTTGCTTGCACATGCTGTGTTATTTTTTTGTCAATACGAAAAGAGAACGAGACCTTTAAATTTTCCATGTTCTGCACAAATTCAAGAAAATCTCGATTTCTCTCTCTTTTACGTTTTGGTTTAGATAATCAGCTGTACATGAGTTCTGACTTCATTAGTTCAGTGCGAAAAGATAAGTTGTTGCAGCGAGAAGTACACTCGCTTCTTTGAACACATATATGATACACGGTGGGCCAAAAGTAAGTGAACAAAGTAACGAAATAATATATTCTTTTCAATTTTTTCCTCAATAGATCGATAGTTAGATTTCATATTTAGATCACATATACTATATGATGATACTCAGAAAAGTACTCTATCATCAGGTCTTGTCCTAGTGATCTTACTGAAAAATGCCCGAATGCCTCTCGTGCACCACCAATTTAACTGTCACAGAAATCTGTTTCTTTTATCGAAGCCATTTGATTTCGTTTCCTTATACTTCATCTATGAATAATTTTGTTTGTAAATAATCGAAAACAACTTAAAAATCAATAGAATTTACATAATTTAGTACGCGCTAATGTAAACAGACAAAAAAATTGAAACAAAATATAACAGAGAAACAATAAACTTCAGCAATAATCATATTAAAGTACAAAAGAAAAATTCCTGTGTTTTTTCAATAAAATCTTCAGAGCAAATCACTGATGATAAGATGCTTTTTTGAATATTATCATATAACATATGTGACCCAAATATGAGATCTAACTATCGATCTATTAAGGAAAAAAGTGAAAACAATATGCTGTTGTGTTACGTTGTTCCATTACTTTTGGACCACCCTGTATATATCATGTAGGAAGACGACAGAACGCAAAATTTCTTTTTTTGCGTTCTACATGTCATCTCGTAGATGATATACAGGATTGAAAGGGTTAGAAAAAGAAAGCATTTTTCTTAAAAAGATTATATCTTAAGCATTAGTACTATATATTTCTCAGAAACTTTTCAAACTTTTTTCAAACTTCCGATTGGTTTTTTTTCTTTTACTTACAGAATTCAAAGTAAACAAACGCACTCGAGAGATAAAAATAGTAAGTCTTCTTTTGTCTTTCTAATCTTTCTCGTTTGACTCAAGTGGGTTTTTTCCCAGTGATTATTTTTTTTGTTGTTTGAAATGCTGCACTCATCTACATAATCATTTATTCGTTGATTATATAGTGATCATTGCACGAATAGTCAATAAAATTTATAGGACAGCTTTAAGATGAGACAGAAAGTTCGAAAGTCAACGGACAAAAAGTTCATATATAACTGCACGTATAGAAGTGTAAAGTAAGACTTGACATTAAGATTGTATATCTTCATATGTGGTTGTTTTACGACAGTGTTTATCTAACTTGATACAGAGTAATAGAAACCAACTATGGCATATTTATGCTCGCAATTAATTGTCTTTTTTTTGGTTCATACTAGTTGGAACTCTGCATCGAATTTTTTGTCGCATTTTACAAAACAACCAATAGAAGCTTTATAGCATAAGCTGAGTCCTTCTCATAATATGAAATTGATAGAAAAGTCCTTGAACTTCTAAATGGCTCATTTACATGACAAAAATATTGTATGATTTGAATTCTTTGTAAAGAAAATAATAAAAAAAAACAAGAAAAATTTTGAATCACATATAAACCCAATCAGGCAGTTTTTTTCATCTCTTATTCAATATAATAATTATCTTTCTCCAAACAAAGCATATAATTTGAAAACCGTAAATCAGCTTCATTGAATCTATATCTAAAAAAAACAAATAGATACAGAAGTCTATTGTTTGATACGAGCATCTACGTAAATGTGGGTTCCACAAAATTCGAAAACATTCTAGAGCTTTTCTCTAGATTTGAGTGATTGGAATACGTTTTGCGAATGTTCTGAATTATGCAGTTTGTTTTATTTTTGCATAGATAAAAAATTATCTGAGAGACATCAAGAATAATGGGTAATATAATGCAATTGATTAGCCACAGTATTCATACGATCAACATTAAAAATGTGAACTGATTAAGTTATAACTTTAGGAAATAATCAATATCAATGTTTTTGAGCTGATCAAGATACATAATAGTGTGTTAAGATCTACTTTAAATATAATAGATATGTACAACAAATTTATTTGTCAGTTGAGTTCATACATAGAATAAGAATATTGTTAAATTAACAAAAACAAAACAATAGAATACAAAAATGAAAAGCAACAAGGCAAAAAAAAAGTAGAGCTTCACTAAAACAATGAAAAAATTTCTAGTTGAAATTCAGAAATAAATATGAGAGATCGTTTATCTGACAATTAATTATCCTTGAAAAATCACTACAGTTTACTAGAGATTTTTCACTTAACTTATTGTATATTAATAAAATGAGATTAAAGAATACATGGGCAAAACCAGCGTTACGGAATTTCATTTTTTTACATTGTAACAACTATATCTCCTCGCAGATGAAAGCAAACTCTCTGAAATTTTTACCATAGATGGAGACTATGATGGCCTACTGTCAGTAAAAATTTCGTTCATTTTTGTTTGGTCAAACCCGAGTTATTCAAAAAACATTGACCGTTACGGAATTTCAAAAAATGGAAATTTTTTTTAGGGTGAGCTGAAAGTTTAGCAGTTTGTTACGAAACGAAGCAACATGCAAATAAACGTTCTATATAAAAGTTGCTCAGTGTTCCACAAGCTTTTAGAATATTAAGTTATTTTTTAACAAATTTAACTGCATTGAATTAAAAACTAAAAATACTGTTCGTTACGGAATTTCATTTGTTATGGAATTTCACCCTTTTTACAAAAATCGAAGTTCGGACTAGGATAAAAGCAAAGAAAATCAAAAACAACCATATAACCCTCCCCAACATCCGATTCTGCATCAAATGGTATAGTTTTTACTANTAGTTGACATCAAAATTTGTTCTGTTTATATGAAACAGCAGCTTATTGTGTATCAAAGTATAAATTTTTTTCAATGACAGCTGTAAGAACGCCAATTGTTAGTGGTATTAAATCGTTAGCTGTTATTGAAGCATAATACTACTCAAAGCAATCTTTTATACAAAAGCTGTCAAAGTCAGTGCGAATCTCCTTCTTAAATATAATTATTGAATTGATTGTTATTACTCTTATGTACGCCATTTTTATGTTGATAGTTACTCATTCTCTAGATAATAGAACGTGGCTTAATTGCATAAGACGTGTTTCGAATGTATAATTTGTAATGTGACGCTTTGCAATTGATCCATGTTTTCGTGTATACCATATCTTGCTGAATTTTCGAACGAAAATTCGAATCTCGAAAACATTTTTGCAGGATTAAGTGTTTCATACTTTCTGAATGAATGACGACTTTGATCTTGTACGTTACATAATAGAACACATTTGTATCCACAAAAGTTTTGTATTATTCTTAGATATCTTTGAATTTCGAAAAGTAATTTTGCGAAAACTTTACTATTTACTTTTAAAAAAATTCAACAGTTAAAGTTTCTAATTTTAATTTTGATCTTATAAGAAAATTGTTCAATGTAAATAAAATCGAAAAATTTGTTTTTCTTCATTCTTAGGAATCACTAAGAAATAATCGCCGTCGATCAACATAAGAAGAAACATTTCAAACGATTCGAAATTTCAATGGAATTTTAGCTAAACATGCTAATAATTTTCGTTATTTTAATTTTAGTTAGTAAAATAAAAAGAAATATTCCTTTGTGAAGTTTTTATTTCCTTTTTTTTAAAGACTCTATTATTATTATTTTTTTGAAGCACCTGACAGTCTTGTACTTCATTTTAATTCTGATGATCGAATTAAACTTGATCAATCATTATGTTGGGTGTGAGTTTCGTTCTACGAATCAAGCACACTCACAACCGCACTCACACTCCTACCCACCCGCAAATAGAAGCTTTAGTCTGCCTCTGTATGAATGTAAGTAATATGCAGAAGTAATCGTTCTCTAGGCCATGAAACCCACACCCACATCCACATTGAATAAATAATAGGTTAGAAATAAACTGAAATAAAAGTAATTATTTACCAGGCTTTTATGAAACGATCACAGCTTCAGATATCACATAGAACCTTTTTATTTTATTGAGTATAACAAAAGACTGTTTCATAGATTAGTAATCAAATCAAGTGGAAAATTGGTCGGGAATGATTCATCGATCGGTAAGATAATAACTATTCGGACACGTCGATCTTTATTTCAGTGAAATATGACATGGCACTTTAGTGGTTTAATCGAATTCAGTTTAATAGAAAAACAGTCAATTATTCGATTGTTTTTTGTGTTTGATTCTACCTCTATAACTTCACAGCAGTCTTGGTTTAATTTGGCATATTCACTCCAACTGTCGCCAAATACCAATATAAACGACGAGTGACAAGAGGAAAGAAAAAGAGCATGAAGAAAAAAAGAAAATAATAGGTAAGGGGACACCCGGGATTGAACCAGGGACCTCTCGATCTGCAGTCGAATGCTCTACCACTGAGCTATATCCCCATGTTAGTAACGTATCACTTGCCACTTGAGTTTCTAATCAATCTAACAATAGAATGTCTATTGATAATCAACAAAGCAATCAAATCAATAATTGACTATCTTAACAATAAAAGAGTCGTTTTTTTTCCATTCTTGGTAAATCGTTATCTGATGAAATTACTGATGAGCAGCTGTAACTCAACTACCTCTCTTTGAAACATCGGACAACCACTCACCCCGAATTATACAGCTCAGATCTAACATAAAATTCATCATCGTTGATTGAAGACAATTTGAATTTTCGTATAACACATTCAATAGAAGTTTTCAACTCTTTGTCTTGTCTTCTATTCTCTCCACTGAAGGGAGGACCATAAAAAATAAAATGGATTTGTATGCTATTTTTTATGTAGTTGAAAGCATGCATTGCGTCATCTGTGTCCATATAAGGAAGATACCCATCCAGACAAGCATTTTACAATAATATGTGAATATATGTTAAAAAGGATGAATTTCTTTTTAATTTCCGCATTTTTAGACAGAATTTTGTTAAAAAAAGATTTTTTTTTAAGCTGTTTTTTCTTGATTAATTTGAAGTGTCTATAATGCATATAGTACCGTTTTGGATAGAAAACACTCTCTGACCTCGTTTATAGATGGAGCCCAAAGTCATAAACACTGCCATCAGTACTCATGAGAACCGCAGTATACCAGCAGTAGTACAAGCAAACGTGCAACATGTGTATCCATTGTTTTGACATGCTGTAGTTTATTCAATTAAATAGGATACGCCAAAACTGATTGCTTCACCTATGCCATCGTAGGCTGTATTAGATCAACATTTAAACATCTGACACCATGAAATGACCATTTCATCGTTTGTACTCATCCATTCTATCTATGCTGTAACTATCGTATCACAACTAAGCGAGAAAATATTTTAAGTGGAAAAACGATAGTTCTTATTAGTTCTTTGTTTTCGTCTTTGAATAATTTTAGTCAAGTTTCTTACACATCTTTGTGTATTATGTATCATTTATCTATTCTTAACAGAACAGTTGATTGTTTTTTCTTTAAACTTTTTCATATCTACTGGTGCCAGTAGTATTATATATTTTTTAAACAATTTATTGTGTTTTTTTATATAATCGGTTAACAGTTCATATATTTGAGAGATCAACAATTCTAAATGGAGGTCTTAATATGACTGTGGGCACCGTTTAAGGGAAACAACCGTTTAAGGGAAAGTATGGACACCATTATAGAGGCACACATGGTAAATCTGATTGGTTACATGAATTGGAACACATCTGGTTGTATTAAATTACTCTTAAAAATATGTTAATAATTGAAAAAAAAATTAAACTAGTACAGAATTTTTTATAAATTTAAACAGATGTATCTTGTCATCGAGACATTCTATTTTGCAAAGAATTCGAGTTATCCTATGAGACAAGTCGACTTATCCTACAGGATTAGTCACTTTTCAATTGAAACATTCATACTTGTTCACTTAGTATCTTGACTTATCCTATAGGGTAAGTCGACTTGTCTCATAAGATAACTCGAAATACTGGAAAAAAAGTAGAAAAGTAGTTCAGTCACAAGAGTCGAGTTATCTCATAGGACAAGTCGACTTATCCTATAGGGTAAGTCGCTTCTTTTAACTAAAATATTTTTACTCGCTCAACTAGTATTTCGACTTATTCTATGAGATAACTCGACTTGTCCTATGAAATAAGTCGCTTCATATGTTTGAGGAAGTTATTCTTAATATTTCGAGTTATCTCATAAGACGAGTCAACTTATCTCATAGGATAACTTGAATTCGGCACTAAACAAATATCTCAATCAATATACAGAAGTAAATCGGTAGAACAAGTTGAACATTTAAATGTAATGTCAAAAATCTCAAATATGCATATATTATGATAAAAATAGAAATAATAATACATAATTCTATTTTTCAAAAGTCCATATATTATATTTATGGCTAGCTTTTTGTGTTAAACCACTCGCCATTAAATGATTCCATGTGCCTCTACAATGGTGTTCATACTTTCCCTTAAACGGTTGTGTCCCTTAAACGGTGCCCACAATTGTTTGTTTAACTATGCAAGGCTTTGTTCTTTATATGCAATGGTTGGTTCATCACTTATATCTTTGTGTTTCTTTGTTTAAATTTAAAATAAAAGCGATGGATATTTATACATATATTCATAACATACACAAGCGATGTGTTTTCCACACAAGGTATGTTCATAATTTAACTCCATGATTTAACGGCGATTAAGGTTTTATTGAATATATTATCTGTGAATTTATTGGCATAAAGTATTATTCATCTTAATTATCATGACATTTTTTTCACGTAATCCTTTATCTACAACTACCAAGGATGTACGTTAAACACACACTGAATGAGATTCTAATTGATTTAAAACTATCAAAGAAAAAAAATAATCACTTTTTCATTTTAGAATGAAGATCCAAAACCACCAAAAAAAGTCCAAGAACTTCAAACTGAAATTAGTCAGTTGAACATCGAGTGGGGACAGGCATTTAAAGATCAATTGGAGGAAAATCAAAAACTTAAAGAAAAACATCTTCAAGATATTAAAGATATCGTTGAATTATTAATTTTTCGAATGATAACAAGAATTGAAAGTGATGTAGGTGGTGAAAAACGTGAATTATTACCTGATATAGTAGTGAAGAAGGACGACCAAAAAAAAAAGCTCGCATCAATTAATATATTAATGTAACTTAGTTATATTAAATAAATATATAATTTTTTTTTGTTAAATGCGGGTTTTTTGTCGAATACAATGTTTTTTTTGTCAAATGCTCAAATGCAGCTTTTTTTTAGTCAAATGTAATTCTTTTGTCAAATACGGTTTTTTTTGCTCAAATGCGTTTTTTTTTCAAATGTAATTTTTTTTGGTACTATCGCCTTAAAAATTGTTCATGGATGTTCATCCTTTTCTTCAAAATGATTTTTTTGTAAAGTTTTTTTGCCCTCAATTCTAAAGTAATGTCTATTTTCTGCATATGTATAACATTTAAATGATTAAAAAAATGCAATTAAAGGAATCGATGTTTTCTACTAAAACCAAAAGAAAATATGTTGAACAAGATAAGAATATAAATCCTGTAGTGTAGGATTAAGTTAAAAGAATTTCTTAAATAGTATTTGTTACATTTTATCAGATATATTGTGAAAAAGTTTCTGATTTACTTAATAATAAAAAACGTTTACGGGTATTAGAAGATCAAAAAAATCTTGTTCAAGTTTGTGATCGAAAAGAACAACAAGTTAAATCTGTTCAAGATGTATTAAATATCATCCAACGTAAGTCGTCAATAATTTCTCTTTTTCTTTAATTAAAATTCAATATGATTTAGATGGTATGAGTATTCGAACATCTGGTACAACAGCAGCTAATTCAAATTCTTCTTGATCACATGCTGTTCTACAAATTATTTTAAAAACATCATCATCTAATTCTATTCCTTCAAATATATCATCAACACGTAATAATAATCCAGCTGTACATCGTCAGTTCATGAAAGAAGTTGGTAAAATGTCTTTAATTGATTTAGCTGGTTCTGAGCGTGGTAAAGATACAGCAAGTGGTGATCGTCTTCAACGTATGGAAGATTCAGAAATCAATAAATCTTTATTAGCATTAAAAGAATGTATTCGTGCATTGGGTCGTAGTGATGGTAATCATATACCATTTCGTGATTGAACATTAACAAAAGTATTAAGAGATTCATTTATTGGTGATAAATCAAAAGTTTGTATGATTGCAATGATTTCACCAACACATTCTAATGTTGAAAATACGATGAATACATTACGTTATGCTGATCGAATGAAAGAATTAAGAGTTGGAGATAATTTAAATAAAGATAATCAAATATAAAAAAGTTTGATCAGCTCTAAAGATCTTTGAAAATAATAATTTATTTTATTTAGCTTTACTTATTGATGATAATAAAGAAACCCGACGTCACCATCAGGGCTGCCACATCCAAATTTCAAAAACCAGGAGTTACTTACAAAAAAACAGGAATTGGCCAGGAAACCTTTACTGCAAAACCGGGAGAAAAACCAGGAGATGTTTATTGAGACTAGAAAGCTATATTGTTGTCTTATTTTGAAGAGCCCTGAAATTTTCGTTTCATGTAAGCGTTTGATATTTACTGCTAGCAAGTTAGTGATGGGCAGTTTTTTTCTGTGAGTCTTATATGCGAAAAAATATAATTGCATGAATTCTATACTACTAATGTCGGATTTTTTTTAAAGTATTAACGACCATTTTCTGAACAACTTTTGATTACTTTGAGTTATCGAGCTGCGGTTTTCACCATTCAAAAGAGCAAGCCGGGGGCTACAAAATCCTACTGATTTTGAATGGTCAAGCAATTGACCAACCAGGAGAACTTTTGCTGGACAGTTTGTGAGCTGCCTCGTGCTACTAATTTTCGTTCAATTTGAACTTTCAATGATATTAATCGATAGAGAAAATTGTTCTCTTTCGATCNCTGAGTACGAGTTTATATATGGATAAGATTTAGGTTCCATATATTGAAGATCTATGTTAGATACGATACCAAGTTTAAAGTGACTTTTGGGACACCCTGCAATGCATAAAAATGGTTTGACCTCTATACATTATTTTTTGTAAACGCTGAATCATTTTATCGTCATTAGATTAATCATTTTAATGATTAATCAGAAAGCATTTCACAGGATTGTTTGTGACAGTTTTTTGCCATTTTAATGATCTAAATTTTCGATCATTTTAATGCCATTTTCCCGTTGCAAATTTTGGCTGGGTTGAGGGTGGATGTGATCGTGAAGGAAGAGAAAAGTCATACTCACGGCCACCAATGAATGAATCCTTACTACTTGACTGCTGGCTAAGAAAATCGTAAAAGTTTTGGAGATATTTGTAAATCTACCAGAACCTATCGACATCTATGGTACAGGAATAGTATTTTTGTCGAACCTGTACTATTTGAGAAGAAAATTTCTGTAAATCTTTTGTTTTCGTACTAACTCAACAGAAATTTTTCGGGTACTACTGTAGTTTAGTCACACTCTCGCTTTCACTCACACACTGATTGTTGTGTTCAGTGTAAGAGTGTGACTAAACTGCAGAAGAACCATTTTTCGTCCAGTATACATTATGAATATAATGCTCTAACCAATGCCAGTGCAGTGTTACATTCTGTTGTTTTTTTTTACTATTTCTCTTTTTTCATTTTGATATTTCTCGATCACCAGCTAACAACAGCTCTGCAAGCAAAGGAATGACGGACGCAAGTGACGCACATTATTATGAAATTATCTATGATTCATCAGCAGACCTCACAAAAAAACAATCAATATGATGCTATCTCTAAATCTTTTTCTTAATGCTCACCGCTTCATTCACCCATGGATGTATGAGTGAGGAATAAGTGGGTCGAGAAAATGTAGTTCATTTTACGTTTATCCGCCCGACGTGGCAGGGAAGGCTATTTTCGCATGAAAACTTTAGTAGAGTTTCATAGAGCATCTACTGTGTTTTTATCAGTATTCTTTTATTTTTAGAAACAAGAAAAATTATTTATCGTTTCAATCTATCTGCTTCAATTCAATTGCCTGTCGAATTCAAACTACAATAAAAATTTTTGGAAATGGAACGTCGATTAGATCACATTCTGGATATCTGTCGAAATATTTCAAGACGCCGAGGTGTTCACTCTGTTATTGCTATGCAAGTAGCTGGATTTGTATATACAAATGTTGGTGATACAGTTCGGTGCAATGATTGCCGACTAGAAGTATCCGGTTGGACAGAAGCCATGATTCCTTTTACGATTCATGCAGAACGCAGTCCAAACTGTTCATTCGTTCATTTCATACGAGCATCTAATCAAAGTGTTGCTTTATCATCATTGACGTCACCAATCACTTGTCTAAACAGAGTCAATAGAGAATCAACTTGCGAGAACATTTCCGAAAATAAAAAGCTCGATGGAATTGAAGTAAAACTTCATCCACATATGTTCGCAAAGCCGGACAAAGTTGAACAAAGTCGTCGTCGAACTTTCTCGAGAGCGACTTTTCAATGTACATCGTGTCGAGAGCAGATGATCAAAGCTGGCTTCTTCAGTTGTAATATTGGTGATCGAGTCATTTGTCTTGACTGTAATCTTATTTGTCATCAATGGATACTGCATAGCGATGATCCATGTGAGGTGCATCAAACTCTCTCGCCCGAATGTCCTATTGTGAAAAACATGCGAATACCCAGTCAAGCTGCATCTCCATCAATTGTTAATGCTAATTCGACGACCAATCACACAGCAGGCGCAGTTGTAGTAGATACATTTCGCTCCAATGGAATCGTTCCCATTGTACCTCAGAATTTAGGCTATGTAGATATTCCAACACGCAGTGCATCATATGCTACTTGGACAAATGGAACTCTGCCCACTGTTGAGAAATTTGTTGAGGCAGGATTCTTTTATACGGGTAATGGCTCAATTGTTACTTGTTTTTACTGTCGTGGATCGTTGCAAGGTTGGAATGCCGATCATAATCCAATGATTGAACATGCCAGATCGTTTCCACACTGTGCGTACGCTAAACAGCTCTGTGGAGATGATCTTCATCGAACAATTCAGGAATCGACGCGAGATGGTCAAAGTACATGCACGATATTTTTTTCAAGAAAATACTCAAATTAACTTTTTTTTTTTTTTTAATATAGGACTCACACGGACCAACAATTCAACAACAAGTAATACTTTTGATGACCAACAACTACACATAACCGATGAAAACATGCTGACAGATCTGATAAATGCTCGTCTGAGACTGTCTATGTCTCAAAAATTGCTTGCTCAAGGTTTCCCATTGTCGATTATCAAGCTTTATTGGAAAAATCAACTGAAATTAAAAAGTAGATCGAAATATTCTATACATTCCTAATAAAAAATGAATGTGCGATTTGAATGTAGTTTTAGAAGTCGTCTTGGAATCTGAATGTGATCTACAAGTGGCTTGTATCATTCTTCAAAGACAAATGATTCATATTGATAGAAGAAAAGAGCAAATTATTATTCCTGCTGAGGGAATGCGTCAAATTCATGAAAAACAACAACAATCAAGTATATTCAACACAAAATGATATGTATTCAATTGAATTTCTTTAATTTGATGATTTTGTAGGAACCCGTGCTGCTACAGTACAAATTCCGGTTCAAGAGACTGCACTGCCAACAAATGCGTTGAATGCTACTGATATCGGAATGAATGTAATACCAGAACCATCAATGAATCAGGCGATTCCAAGAGAATTAATGCCAGCAAATCTGTGTATGTTCTGCTTAAGTGAAGAAAGACGTCTCGCTTTGATGCCGTGTGGTCATATGGGCACTTGTCTTGCATGTAGTCGTTCGTTTAATTCATGCCATATATGTGGACGAATGATCAAAACGTTTATTCGTATATACATTTCATGAATCCAACACCGTCATACTTGGTTAACGAACAGTACGAAATTGATGAACAGTCTTTACTTGAAAACTTTCATAATGTCCGAATCCCGGTCATGCTTCACTGACGAGCGAACATATTCAACTGTCAAACGCCATTCAATCTCATATTTTGGTTACGAGTAAAACTCAGTAAACCTAAGAAAATTCTAACAGGGTTTAGACACATACATCATCCAACTAGAGTGAAGCTGTCTTAGACGCTCGATATCTCAAATTAAAATATTGACTCGGATCATTTTAGACTTTTCTTAGTTTCATTGAGTTCTATTCATCGCCAATATATGTTATTGAACAGTGTTCGACAGTTGGATATGTTTCCTCGTGAAACTATGAACACGTCCAGTCAGTTCGCAATCGAACCTTGGTCCAGACTAAGCCTGCGCAATGTCAGCCATAATGATCCAAACAAATCACTCGTAAAATAACAGTTTGATGATTTTTTTTAGTCATGTGTTCATGTGGAGTTTTTCTATATTCTTTCGCAGTCTTTCTTCAACATAAATATTATAAGAATGTGGGTATACTTATATATAAATAAATGAATAGAATTTTCTATAAGCATATGTGTATAATGCCATTCAGTATATGTGTGAATTTTATGTTTATTTTTAATAATTGCATAAATTTTCTATTTACGAAAAAGTCACTATCAAATTTCATAAATAGTTGTTCTTAATCTTGAAAGACTACGAGCACCAACTTGGAAATAATTATGATCAATATTTTGAACACAATCAGTACCAATATCTGAAACACCATCATCTAGTAATCATTAATGATAATAATCCAATTTTGATTTTATAATTTCACCCAGTTTTAGTTGTCGTTTAAATGTAATCCAGTATGTGTATGAATTTTATTTTGATAGCTGAATGAATTTCCGAGGGTGTTCATACGTATACTATATAACACGATGCATATATATTAGGTGTTTCTGTTAGCAATGTTTTCACTTACACGCCTAGTTTCATCTTCTTACCTACCGACTTCTATATGTCAATTCTTTTTGATTGAGAATTCATCGAATGAATGACAATATTTCTCTTTTAAATATATTTAGTGATAATCTCTACTAAATAATTGAACGAGTCGTATGAATATTTAAATCTTTTCATATATTGTTGACCAACAATAAGAATATTTGAACATATAGCATTTCGAGCTCAGAAAGCAATAGCAATGATTGATACTGATTTCATTTGATCACAGAAGCAGGTAAAAAAACTAGAGAAATAAACAATTTATGAATGCAAAGAGTATCGACATTCGCACATTAGATCTTTATGTATTCCTATTCTCACAAATCCTTATTGCCAGATATTACAAGTGTATTTAGAACAAATGGATCAGGACAAAACAAACAACGTGAATCAATTATTTATCTCTTATATCCTGATGTGATATAGTACAGAGTAAGTGATATCAATGTAATGCATATCATCTATGAATCCTCAAAAAGATTATTGCTAAGCAAAAAAGAAACTTTGCAAATGCTAACAAGTAATTACATATCTCTCATAAGAATTTATATCAATTATTCTCTGTGCATATGTTAATTCTATAATTTTGAAAGATTTAAACAAAACTCAGCTTCATTTTGGGCTCTATACAAAAAAAACATTCATTTGATTTCATGTCGTATATGACAAATAAAATAATATATTATTATAACGTACTTCAATGTTAAAGTGAGTTTTTCTTTCTCGTCTGCTCTTAAAATGAAATAACAATCTATGATTTCGTATTTCAATTCGCAAAAAAATCCTCATTCTTTGTTATGCAGTGATTTATTGAGACATAAATATATGTCAAAATCGATTAAATCCTTGTAAACTAGGATAAAAAAAATACATATATTTCTGTTTATTTTGTTTAAATGTTATACATCGTTTCAATTTGATGTGCAAGATCTAATCGATTTAGTTTCTGTGTTGAAAGAAATGAATGTAATTGAGCAACAGTCGGTGATGGTGATGTACTATTACACCAAGTAGATATAACTCTACCAGCAGGATATTGAAGACTTTGTGATAACCAATGATCAATTTCGGATTCATCTATTCCAATTAATCGTGCTAATTCAACCCATTCAGATGAGCTATCTCGTGATCGGTTTTGATGTTGACCAGAATTTAAATCATTGATATTTGTACTGTAATGTGAACCTATTTTTTTGTAAAAATAAAAGCAAAAAAACTCAAAGTAAAATAAATTTTATAATAGAAAACTAACTTCTTCTTGAAGGTGGTCTTTGAATATAATTATCTTTACTAAGTTCTTTGATAATTAACATACGTAAATTTGAATCCATATTATCTACTAATGTATTACTTGCTAATGGTAGATGAGATTTTTGTGAAAATAATTTTTGTTTTAATTGATCATCATTTTTTATTTGTTGATGATCAATTTCTTCATCATCATTAATTATATTAACTGCATTAGCAAATAAAACAGTTCGCTTTATGTTTGAAGATCCATTACTATTATGATGTTCTTTGTCTTCATTTAGATTTGATAAAATTATAGATGATGATGTATAAGAATTATTATCTCGTTGTTCAAGATCAGAAGAATTCTGTTGATCATTTATTTCAATAAGTTCTTTACTAAGTGTTTGTTGTGAACGTAGCTTTTGTGCATCATTAACTATTGAGAATGTTATTTTTGAGTAAGTTAGTATAGTTAATCAAATAAACTTACTAGATCGAATATTAGGAGATGAAAAAATAAGACAAACATCTTCAAGATTTAATCGATGTGAATGAAGAATATCAGTAGTTTTAGAATTTAATTTTGTAAATGTATTCATTTCTAATTGATCGACTAAAATAATGTATAATTATTTATATTAATAAATTTATTATCGTCTTGCTTACCTATTGTAGCATACATAATTTGAAGTAATTGTGCATTTTCTTTCCATAAATCACGTTCACGTGCAACAAATGTTAATCGTTGATCTGATGTAAGACGTTTTCGAAATAGATTTGGTTCGTCAATAGATAATTGTGTGATCCGTTTTTGAACAGAAACTTTTTCTTTATCATCTATTTCTTGAAAAAGATTTAAAAAAGCTGTTCGATAATAACATATATCATCGATCATTGGCAATAATTTATCAAGAGATATATCCGATGGTTGTTGTTTTGTTAAATCGATTTCACTTTTATAATCATCAGTATTAACATTTTCTATTATTTTCGAACAAATACTATTCAGTTTTAAGCGAATTTCTTCACGTTCACGTATTAATCCATCAATTTGTTCTTGACGATGATCAATAACATCTTCTTGGGGAACATTTTTCTTGCCTTTCTTGGTGGTTGATGAAGAATCAATTCTTTTACCACTACTCTTTTTACTAGATGATAAAGATCGTGCGGACATACTTATATGTAAAACAACAAAAGAAAAGAAGGGATTAAATCTTTATTCTTTTAGTATTATTTTAATATATATATATATATGCTGTGACGTTGTTCGTATTTTATTTTAGAATCATTATCGATATATGTTTGAGATCATATATCAAATGCTGATGAAATCCTTACCTCTTTTATAATCAAACAATAACAAAAAGTGACGACTAAAAAAATTGGAATATCTTAAATTTTAAATTAAAGAGAATAATAAAAGAATGAGAAAAAGGTAAAAGTTCGATTTTATGACTTTTTGTATACCGATGTTTGTGTATTTGAACGATGCGTGGTTCTCGTCATGATTAGATGGAGAAGAAAAAAAAATGAAGAATGAAAAAAAAAACGAAGCGTATAACAATTTAAAAAACATAAGTAAGACACACAAAAATAACAATCATGTTATTTTTATTAAACATTTTTATGAATCGAGTATGGATTCAGCACTCTAGTCTGTCAAACGATAAAAAAAAAGCTTCTCGATTATACATATATTAAAAAAACGAATCGCCGAAAACGTTGTTACCATCTATTTAGAAAATATTTTCGACTACTCAGTGTTGATATCATGGGTAAAGACTTATTAAAGTGAAAGTATCGCTAAAAGATAACAGTACATGTACTTTTGTTCGAATGAAATACATAGTTTCTTCATATAATCAAGACAAAATAAACTTAGCAAAAAAATTTTCTTTATGGATATGTCAGTCAAATGTACTCGCTCATAAATGATTGTAAATGGAGATAAATGAAATTTGTAACTAAAGTATATAGATTATATGTCGTTAAATTGACACACATCAGTTTTGAAAAAACAAGACTTCTTTTATTTAATTCAACAAGCAAAAAAAAAAATATTCACTTCTACGTCCATGACGAAACACTTGAATTTAGATTTAATCGCAAGTTAAGGACATTCAATGAGAAATTTGACCTATTTATTACAAGTAAGACTCCATTCTATTTTTTTTTCATTTATTCAACATTTGTTTCTCTATCTTATTCAAGCAGAAAACAACGAAATTCAAGCTCAAAGCCTCCGCTTTACCCATATATTCTGAATTATTTGAGAAACAATTAACTATTATTTCTCATCCAAATTTCTTATTTTAACTCAGTTCACGTCATCAAATTAGTTAAGCAAACATGTTTTAGTATTCAGGAAAAAATATTTTTCAAAAAAAAAAAAAACAGAGATGATTAAGAAAATTAAACTCAAGCAATTTAACAAATGAAATTATCGATTAATCACAGATAGTAGACAGATTGTTTTCTTCGTTTAATTATTGCTTTGTATTAATCGAAATTAACTTCAATTGATAATCTACAAACATTGTCTAGCATTTATTTTCAAAACAAAAATCTGGAATCAACTGTTTTCTTTTTGTCTATTTGTCTCTCATATTCTTGTTATTTGTTTTTAGTTAATATACAGTATAATCTATAGAAAATATATACTAGAATATTTTCGTAGATCTGTACTCGATGGAATCGAATGCATTAAAATATCACATCAAATTCACTATAATCGTCAAAAAAGTTTAATCATTATTGCTACACTATTTACTTTTACATAATTGTTTTGTTTAATTAAAGAAAACCATAAACTTGGAGTGCTAATTTCAAACATATTCTTAGAATAAGTTGATCCGTTCTTTATTGTTGTTTTCTCTTCCATTATTAAATTTGTCAATGGATCAAGATAATTTTTATCATTTGTTCAGTCGGATTCGCAGAAAAGCAACTAATAGATGATACAAAAGCCTTTTTGAAAAATGTCAAATTCTGTTATATCCCATTAGTGACTTCTAAATCAAAAACAAATTTGTGAGAAAGAGCAATGTCTAAAGTACAAATTTTTACCGAACATATTTTTTTAGAAGAAGCCTCATGAGAAGAGCTCTTGCATTGTTTTCCAACTTGAAAAGTTTATATTTCTAAATTATTTTGAGCTACATGAATGGATCAAATGGGAACGAAAATATATCAATATGTAGCGCATGAAAAAATTCTATCGATACCAGTTTTGACAAGAATTTTTAGATCTGTCCCTGTCACTTTAATAAAAGAAAAGTTTGAAAAATGAAATTTTTTGTAAAATATAGCCTTCTTCAAGAAATATTCGTTTACAAGGACATCAGTCATCATCCCCAAAAGTTATGCATGAACTGAATTCTTTCTGCCCTATTTATTCGACATATTTCAGATCATAGCAATTTAGCAGAGAAACTAAATAAATAAAAAAACATTTTTTTACCGTTGCAAAACAGTCAACTTACTCAGTCTTTTTTTTTTTTTTTTAGAAAAAACCATATATTAATATAAAAATCAAGAGTAAATATAACTTAAATATACCATTGAAAAGAGCACTTTTTATGCTACAAAATATTAACATCAAATATTTTTTTTCCTTTTCTTTCTAATTAAAATAAAGCTAACAAAAAAAAAAAAAAGAATGCTGTTAGTCGATAGTGAAGTTGTAAAAGCTTTCTTTTCGGAGTGTTCAATTTTGAGCTTTTCTTCATGAGGTTCCTTCTGCAAAAATACCTTCTAGATTTATTCTAGGCTCAACAGGTTCTATCTAATGATTGAGATATAATCTCAGATGATTCTCTCGTGAAATGATATTTTTAGTGCATGCATATGACAATTAACGTAGCCCTCCAACATTTCACATGTAGTGGAATTATGATTCAGATATTATTTGTCTCTTGTAATTATTTTATCTCGACCATGTTGGTAAAAGTGCTCTTGTTCAATCCTCATTCGATAGCTCAATGTTACAGCTATCTTTACTTTCAATTTTGTAAATCACTTTAAAATGATCGACTTATTACTTTCTCATGTAATAACATCTATTGAAAATCAAACGCTGAATTTTTGCAATATGAATCATTGCTCATGATAACTTCGATTTGTATATTGAGAAATTCGTATGAGATAACAAGACCGCGATGAAAGTTTCAAAGTTGCAGCACTGAAAACAAAGCAAAAGTAATTACTTGATGGCCATAGAGAAATGATCAACAAACACTTGTTGAGTAAAAATTTCTATTGAATACGTTTTTTTACAAGCAGAAGATCATGTTGGAATCATAATACTAGTACATGTGAACCGATAAACGGCTGAGTGGTGCTCCTGATTAGAGTTTATTGTCACACGTATACACTTGAAATAGAAGTAGTTCAAGTGTCAATGTAGTACAAAAAGTCATTCGGCAATTTTTGTTGTGGGAATATTAGACACAATATCCTACTATTTGTGATATAACACATCTACAGAACAAATATAGAAAACTTTGCTCTTATGAGGAAAAAAAAAAGAAACTTCGATTCGTTGAAAACAAATGTCAAAATTGTAACTTATTAGAGATATTTGAGTTTTGATAAGTCTATTGATAGACTCTCTGTTTAAGAATTGAAGTTCAACATAAATGGACGACATCTATGATTAGATTATTTCTTTTCATGTTTATTATGATTGTTTATTTAGTTTAGAATTGTGGTGCTGCGGTTACGCGCATGCTTCCATTCATCAATGCTTGATTCTCTCTTTTTTTTTCTTCTTATTTCATCGATTGAGGTGTTTCGTATAAATGACCTCATTATTTAACGGTGAACAAGAAGAAAATTTATTTGTTCACAATGAACAGCCATCGACAAATCTTCAACAAACTGAGAATTTTGATGGTATTAAATCAATTCAACCTATTCACTCAGCTTCATCAATAACATCAACACCGATACTAAATCAACAACGGCAACCATATCGATCTTCATCATTTCAATTATCATCTCAGCAAACACGATATACTAATTCGAATGATAGTGAAAATCGTTTTATTGTTTGGCAAAAAGAATATGATAGAAAGATTGAACAAATGAATGAAATAAAAACTACTGAATTAAATAAATTAAAATTTTACTATGAAACAAGATTACATGAATTAGAAGATAATAATAAACATTTAGAAATTATTTCAGGTCAGATAAATGAAGAAAATAAACGTTTAAAAATTGAAATTGAACATGAACAAGAACAAAATAAAATCGAACAAGTAAAAATTTTATTTTAAAAAAGTAAAAATTTTATTTTGTTGTCTTTTATTACAATACAGAAATCATTACAACAACATTTAAAAGAATTTAAAAATACTTTAGAAAGAAAAATTCACGAAATAAAATTTATTCATGAAAATGATAAACAAGAAATTAAACAACAACATTCAAGAATATATCAAGATTTATTAGATGAAACAAATCAAGTAAATATCTATTTTTTTGTTAGTATTATAAAAAAAAAAAGTAATATTCTCTTAATTGTTAGCGTTTAAAAAAAATGGAAAATAATTATAAATATGAACAATTATCAAATGAATCAGTTATTGATGAAATGGAAAAACGAATGGTAGATTTACGTTCAAATTTTGAACATCTTCAACAATTGAAACAGAAACTTGAAGATGATAAAATTCAATTAATTAAAACTAATGAACAATTACAATTACAGGTATTTTGATTACGTAGAATTCTGACTACTAACGATTATCAATGAAGAAATCGTATTGTTGATGTATATTACAGGCTAAATGATCAGAATAAAACTAGGCATTTATTTTGATTAAATACTCAGCTAAATAACAGACATATTTTTCTATAAATAGAACATCAGATGATAGACATCGTATTCCTGTTTTTCATGATTTGAAAAACTCAAAGCTTTGCTATAGATCTCAACATTTTCGCTTCCAGGATGAAATGAACAGTAATCGAATAGAAAAAAATGTATATTGTTTAGCTGAATATTTACTCGAAATATGCTATTCCTACGCGTTTAACGTACTTAATACAATTTCGATAATTTATGAATAACAGAAACATGAATATTAATAATATAAATAAAAATTTAAAATGAAGGTCGAAAGTGTTGATAGACCGTTTGCGTGCTTCTTTAGCTGTGCTCTTTAATTCATGTTATGACCTTGAATTTCTTTTTAATTTTCTGTTCGATACTGTCACACACAAGGTCAACAACGTTAAAATTAGAACTATAAACTTAATCATTATCATTAGTTTAGTATTATAGTCTTAACTTAAACTCTCGACACATTAGAATGAGAAAATCGTTCGTAAGAAGAGTATTCTTAGAACATAATAACTAAAAAAATCGATTATCAAAGAAGATTTTCTAATGTGCCGAAGACTTTATAGAATATGGTGAATGAAGCATGCAACGCTTTATCAACATATTCACGGTGATGTGATTCACCGGTGTGTCACATTATAGTGTACACATTTTGGTAAAAAAAAAAGGTTTGACAAATAAATGATGGTGCTAGAGTTAAAGTACTAAGCGTTTTCAGATGGATCTGTCAATCATTTAATGATGAGGAGAAAAACATCGAAAACGACGTAATTTAGTTTGATTGATATATATATATATCATTACAATCCGCCATTTGTTACATTATTCTTGTCCTTTCTCTCTGATGACTATTTATTAATCATCGAAATACTTATGATATATGTAAAAAGAAAATTGAGACAACTTACAATGAATTTTAGTAGAACATTTTTGAACTAGTCTTTCATATTCATGTCATGTATATAAATCAAAAATATATATATAACAGTTAATGATTATTCTCTTCAAATCTACCAAAAATGAAATGCTAAAATAACATAAAATTGCTGTTTCAAGAAATATATTTCGCGTTTTCTGTGTTGATGATTTTTTGATCGCACGATCTAGAATTCTCTGTCGACCTTAATTCTATAGATTGAATTTTTCTATTTGGTTGAAAGAGCGAGCATGTCAGAATGCAGGACATGATAGAGTCACTTTTTTGAATTAAGCATTGTTACTATTATATAAACAAACAGTTATGCAAATAGACCCTCATTTTTAATAGAGGTTTTTTTTAGACCTTCAACTTTTCATTCTTTTGTTTTCATAATAAAAAGTAAGAATTTTAATAGATGGCCTCTGACATGCCCTGCATCCTAACATGTTTCTTTAATCAAAAAAAAATTAAATATATAGAATGAAGGTCGACAAAGAATTGCAAATTGCTAAATGAACTTTTTTTGACTCGTTTTGGATGAACATCTTTCTCAAATGTTATGATATAGAAATAATACTCTATTTTCTGATCACAAACTAAATACTTAATAATAAAGTTTTTGACGTTTTTAATTGCCATCAAATATTAGACTTACGAGGGAACCGTTTCAAGTGATTCACGCCGATTTTGCTTATATTTTGCCCATATGTAGGGGTCAGTATGCTAAGAAAAAGCCTAAGAGGATTTAGGCCCATGTTGCTTCTTTCGANGATTTTGTTGTATAGCGATATGAGTAAAAATATGCAATGTTGCAATCGTTCTAACTAATTCGATATAACCTACCCATGTAGTAGTTATCATTATGCTAGATCAATGTTATCATTCCCTTTCTACTGTGTCAGCGTTCTTTTTTTTCTTTCGTTCGTTTTGTTATCTCAGATACTAGTGTCATTTGTCTCATTTTTTTTTCTTTTTTGATGGAATAGAGGAAAAAAACAGAACAAATCGAAAAAGTAACTCAGAATATGTGATTTATATGACGATTAGAAACATCATTGGAAATGTTTTTTTTTTCATTTAACCCTTCGTTTTGTTTTAAACTATATCGCAAATTGATTCATTGTCTTATATAAAGTTTAATAGATGATTTTTTCTTCATTGTGTCAACTTATGTTATCTTATCAAAGATCATTCTGTTCGATTGCTAACTTTATCTTATAATATCGTAAATATGAGAATGGAATATTTTAAAGTTTTTCTTCTGTTTGAACCATACCAGTATTTCATTGACGGATGTGATTTTTGGTAAATGAGAGAGAAAGCGCAATTAACGAAAGGTTAAAGGGAACGAGTCATTTCATAAGAAAAATCTTCTCACGTAATAAAAAAAACTTACTAAATTAGAGCTGGTGCATTGCTTAATGGACTACTAGATTATGAGTGGTCCTGGAAGAATATAAGAATAAGCTGTTATCTAGTGGATTTTCCCTTTAGAACTCACATTCTGCAGCAAAATCTTAGAATTGAGATGTTCCAAATTTGTGTCACTTTTCATACAAATTAGTCTAACTGATGAGGAAACCACTTTTTTGGGTTCATATTGGACCTACAAGGATGACTTGGTAAGACTAGCAAAACTCTAAAAGAGTTTATCACATGTGCCTTCGGAGTCGAGTTATAATCATTTTATTAAATTTTCGACATGAAATTCAACTCATAGAATATGCTGTAAGTTTCAGACGACAAAAATGTTCTTATGTTGAGATATCAAATTTCAACAAAAAAAAAAGAATCGCTTGCCACAGGCATGATAAGAAAGTGATTATTTGTTTTTTGAAATTAGATATCTCAACAAAAGAATATTCTTTTCAGTTGAAACTTTCAGCATATTTTACGAGTTATTCGATGTATATATGGGTTCAATATTACGTCGAAATTCTGGGTTTTTTTTTGGTTTTTCGGTATGTATCTGAAGATTTAGTAAAATGATCATAGCTCAGTTTCAAAGGCATATGGTGATGAACTCTTTGACGAGGAAAATTTGATATCAACTTGTACCGGGATCTTCGTAGAGATTTCAGTCTAGTAGTCGTCTAAGTAATGCACGAAATATGAGTTCGCAAGCTTATGTCTTGGAATTCTAGAAAGGACTCTAAAACTTTTGGAAGGCGCTCAGCTTCTACAAAAATAGGCATAGTAAATAGTATACAATGGATAAAATTCGATCACTTCGAATATTAAATCTGATTAACTTCGATAATGTAAAGAGTTTTTGCAATACCTGTAATTCTTGACATGTATTTTCAAGTTTTTCTTTATCGTCAGTCATACGATTTAATTGTCTTTTTGTTTCTGTTTGATTAAACGTCTCCATTGATTTACTTGTTAATAAATCAGTATATTGTCTTTGACAATCATGTAATTGTTGATTTAAATGACTGATTGTTTCCATTCTTTCGAAGATAGCCTAGAATATATATTTACTGATGAAAGAAAACAACAGAATTTTTATACAATGTTTTTACTTTTTCATTATTTTTACAAGCAGATTCTAATTGAACACGAAATTCATCAACTTCAATTGTCTAAACATTGAAAAATCTTTTGTTTTTCATTAATTATGAAAGGGAAATCCTGTCGGATAAGGTGACCACTCTTGATTTAAAAAGCTGTTTATACTATTCTTTAGAGTAACACGTGGTGTATTGAATAGTATATAGGAAGTTACATTTTCATCAAGTTTTAATATTTTAAGTAGTCAAATGTCTGTTAAGGAATATTATAGCAATTAAGGGTAATATGATTCAGTCGATTGTATCTGATCTTCAATTATATATATATAAGTTTCACAAACAGTTTTTGTACTCAAAAACGCGTCATTGTTTCTTAGGTAACCGTATTGAAATATCTTTAAAAACAACTTTATAAGCAAGAAAAGAAAGAATTATGTTTTTGGTAATTGTCCTTTTAAAATCAATTCGATATGTTCTACAATCTAGATGAATCAAAAAAGTTTCTTCTGCTAGAAAAAATTAGTTTTCATTAAAACTTAATGAAAATGTAACTTTCTATATACCATTTGATGTACTACATGTTACTCTACAGAATGGTTTTTTTAAATGAAGGACAGTTACCATATCCAATAGTATCCTTAAAATCAAACCTTTTCTTGTAAATTCATTTGAGTAATTTGTAATTTTTCATTAAGATTAATTATTTCTTGTTCATGTTTTTCACGTGTACTTGCTAAAATAAGTTCGCAATCTTGTTGTGTACGTGCAATAGATTCAAATCTTTGTAGTTCATTAACTTTTCTATGAAGTGAATCAATTAATGATTCAGCATCATCTAATTTCTTTTCAAGCTATTTAAGAAAAAACAAAAATATGTTTTTTTTCAGTTTGTCGAAAAGAAAATTTTCTTTTACTTGTGTTTTATTTCCTTCTAATTGTTGAATTTTTAATTCTGCATCTTTAATTGTTCGTTGTAATTGATTATTTGTTTCAATTAATTCTTCACATTGTCTAGTTATTGATTGATAACGTTGTTCACAATCATATTTAGCTCCTGTTAAAACACAAAAAAAAGGTTAGAAAAAAAAAATCCGTTTGTTTTTATTTTTTTTTGGTTCATTTACTTTCACTTAATTCAATTTTATGTTTAAGTACACGTAAATCGCTGTTATATTTTTCATGATATTCAGTTAAACGATTTTCAAGTTCATTTATTTTTCGTTCTTTAACATTACATAAAATACGAAATTTATTTAATTGATTTTGTGTATCAGATGAATTCATTGATGATGTTTGATACATAAATTGTGCTTGCATTGGATCGATTAAATCTATTGTTGGTAATGAATCAAAATATTGAACACCTGTTGATGCTATATTATTATTATTTGTTTGACGATTGGAATTTTGATAATGAACTAGAGCAGAACTTTTTGTACTAAATTGTATGTCTTGTTCAGTATTATTATGTTCATCGAATTGTTGATAACGTGGATATGTATATTGAGTATGATCATCAAACTAAATGAGATGATAGAAGAGATATAAAGAAAACAATATGAATGAATAGCATACTCGACGAACATCTGTTGAAGCTGATGGTGGAACTAATGGGGGAGGAGTAGAGACAGCTGGAGTAGAATATAATGGTTGTTGATATAAATGATTTCGATGAAGTAATCTTAATTAAAGAAAGATTATTTTTCAATAGATATAACATTAAATTTTGATAAGTTTTAATTAATCTAATATTTTATGTGTTACTAGATATTATGACAAATTTTTATGATCGCTAAGATTTCTATATTTCAGAATAATGCTAATACAGTGTTTTAAAGTGAAATTGCACATGAATAGATTTTCTCTGGAAGATTTTAATCATGAATAATTTGCTTGATCTTAACAATCAAAAGAAAATCAGTAGATTTTTATTTATATCAATCGTGTTTTAGTAAACAGCTAAAGATAGAAAAACGATCGTTTTTACGAAATATTTTTTTTTTACAGCAGACGACAGTTTATATTGTTTAGTACTCAATCCGTTCAGATAAAATAATTTCCTTAAAATATTTAATTATATCCAAAGATCAAGACTATGCTTAATGAGTATTGAAATTTTTCTTATTAATTTCTTCTTGTAGAAAATATTATTGTGATTCTTTTTTACTTTCATTTAAATGTTGAAGCTGTCTTATTCAATTTCATTAATTAATTCACCGTTTTGAGCTCATTGTAAATCAAATCAAATCTGAGAACTGATTAGTACATTGTGTTCTTTGCGCGACTGTACAATAGAAATCTCAAGAAGCCTAAAAACTGCGTCATAAAGTAACATTTAAATATTTGACTTTTATTACGAAAGCAAATACTTGATTCTAACAAGATTTCAATGGACTTAAATTTTTATAATGTCAATAAAATCTCACTCGTGTTGTTGTTGAATATAATGTTCATTAGCGTTATTATTATTATTATTTGTATTTAATAGTTCATGTTCATTAACAATAATATGACTTGAATTGGATGTATTCAATGATTCATCATCATCATCATCATCTTCTTCTTCGCCATCAGAAGGTTCTTCATGCCCTTCAAAAGCAGCCATAATCAATTCAACAATCTGTTGTATCAAAAGAAAAAGAAAAGCTTATTTCTACATAAAACTTTTAATTAACAAACTTCATTTTGATTTGTTTGTTCATGAACAATATCTTCATGATCTTCTTCATCAAAATCATTTTCATTAAGACCGATTGAATCAGGTAAAAACATACTAACACCCGAATTGAATTCCATATTAAAGTCTATTTTTTTTTATGATTCAACTACTAGCACCATCGAATTTTTTCTTTTTCCTTTCTTAACCGCAATTCTATTCATTAAATTTTCTTGTCTGACCTTGTTACTATAGTTACCGTCAATGGTGCGAAAAGAGAACATTTATTTTTATTTTAAGAAAATTTATAAAAGTTATTTATTTAATAAATAAAATACTATACGATTTTATACTAGAAAAAATACGACCTCTATGCATTTGATATAAGGCGTCGCTGTGTAACGTGTTCATTTTGTTCCAATGAACATAAATTATTATTCACTATTAAGCTTATGGTGATTTTTGTTTCACAAGAAAATGATTATTGTATTAAAATTCGGTAGTAAAATGCTTTCATTTCAAGAAGAAAACACCATAAAATTATCTTTTATTAAACAAAAGATTTGAACATATTTGTAGAAATTCTATCTCTCTCTGTATGTGAACAGATGAAGGATCAATGTTTTAGCTATCAAACAAGAAATTAAGCATACTCGTAGTTGTCAAAATAAAAATACTGAAACAAACCTCAATTAATTTGATGCATCTGCAAAAGATGAACTGGCTATTCCAGATCAAGTTAAGCAAGAAATTAAAGTTGCTTATATTGAATTTGTAGTACTTGACTGTCGACCATTCAGAACAATTAATGATATTGGTTTTAAAAATCTTGCACAAAAAACAAATGTTTATGTTGATCGATACTTACTTATAGGGAGATGTGGATCCATGCTTTTATGGAGCAGATCCAGACCTGCAGCTGCCTATCTGAAAATGGGAAACTGAGAATCATTTAATAAAATAAGACCAACTCATTCTTAAAATTTTTCCATAATAACTTTTTTGATAATATTTGAATAGTTGAAATCAAATAGGAGCGACTTATGATGAACTTGAATAAATTATGAATTCGATTGATTGAGATAAATCAAACTAAATTGCTAGGATATTCATGAATCGAAAAAAATTATTTAGGATATTTATAATCAATCGACATGCAGGAAATTTACGTATATAACATTGTATTATGCCATTCGAATTCAACTAAATGAAAACAGTCAGTTTAGACCATTGTTTGTTCAACATTTACAAATAGTTCTAAAAGATGAAAGGTTAATGAAATTTATCATCTGATTACATATAATATATTTGAACTACGCTGGAACATGATAATAGTTTCGAAGATTCAGATGTCCTCTACCTGTTCAATGAGTATTGAAATAACTATCGGAATTAATAAAAACTGAGAAGTTGCTATTGGTTGACCAATTAAAAAAAAGTTTACTGGTACAAATCTCATATTTTGTATCTCCACAAATTGTCTATTCTTGACATAAACTAAGAAGAATGAATTAACACTACGGCTCATACCTTGATACAACTAATGTCCGCGCCAGAATAAAAGAGGGGTGAGTGTAAGCTCAATAACTCGACAACCGCAATACCTAGCTACCTGCGGTTTTCACCAATCGAAAGAGGAGGAGCGGGCACGTCTTTTTNTAGCAGAGAAGTACAACAAGTTCTATTGTCGCAAGTATTCTCCAAGAAAAATAGCTGAAAGACTGATTGTAGCGAGAGAGATTGTCAATGAGAAAATAGATCTATGAAAATATTTGTTTTTGATGTAACTTGTCTTTGATTAAGGAAGTAGACGTTTCTGATAGTGTCATGTATATAAATATTTGTGAACTATCTATTGTATCAACGTTCATATTCTATAGATCTTCGCGATTATTATCGTCGATTACATAATCGAAAATGGTCTGTTCATCGACTTCTCTTGTGAGTACTTTGCTGATTGTCTTGCGTATAATTCTTTTAGGTGATTTATGTTCATGATTAAGTTCGAGTTGCATTCGTTTGATTATTTTCGAGCGAGTATCTACTATCCAAGAAGCATTTCATTTCTTATTTCCGGCAGCTCTATTCAAACAGATACCATTCCGACCATCGATGTACGCTATGTGCTGTTCGTGGTCGATCTTGATCAGTTCACATTGGATTTCAAACAGGCCACCGATCATTTTAACAGACCATTTTTGTCCTTCGTAAAAAATAATATCCGGTATCATCAAACTTTCTGGTGATGGAAACAACATCCATGTAAAGCCAAATGGATGATCTTGAGATCGTAAATCACCAGATAATTCTTGTTCTTCTAGACGATCAAAATAAGGTCGTTTCAATAGTCGATTCAATTTAGTCGTATTTTTCAGTTCTATTGTTACTTTCAAATTGATGATGCGAATCTTAGTCTTGTTGATGGCAACAATCTTTTCGACATTTTCCGTTTCTTGTCGTTCGATAATCTGTCCCGTGTCTGGAACATGATGTTCGATCTCGATCGTATGATAGAATAATCTTTGATGAAGTGGTGATCGAAATTTTAAATCAACAGGCATTTTCATTCCATTTTGAATAATTCCAAAGAGAAAATACTATTGTAAAGGACCGTCGAGCATCTTTGTTATTGCTTAAGTATGTCGAAGAAGCGAAACCCAATACTTCTACGGATTATTTTTTCTAAGCGATTATGAAAGAGAATCGAATTCAAGTGTTTGCTTTTTCTTATTATTCTTCTATAGAGAATTTATGTTTGCGGTAATGCATGGAAACACAATAATGTGATAGAAGCCATAATCGTTTCGAAACTTTACGAAATTGAGTCGCATGTTGAACGCATTCTTCTTGTTATTTTTATCTATAAGAAAACAAATGAGAGTAGACAAATCTCCATCAACCAACGACTATCTTTGAAGAAGAAATGTTTATGGTAGAAGTATCGCTAAGAAATAATTAAAATGTGAAGGTTAAAGTTCCTCACTTACGCTACTTTGTAACTGGAATTTCAAAGCATTACAGTAGCAGTTTCGAACTTCAGAAGACTCTTTACTAGTTAGTGAACTTTGTTGTATTTTCTCGTACAAAGATAATATCACTCAAATTTCTTCATTGATATTGCTGATAAGAAAAATAGAATATTACATCGATCATAAGAGTCTTTTGTATTTTACGCATTTTTCTCTTTTCATGAAAGTGTAAGTCACGGCTTTAATTTTTCTATGATCAAATGCTGAAAACTTGTTCTTTGTTCACTATGCAATTTTATCACGCTGTCTTCAACTATCTTCCCATCCCCATACTCTACTTGAATGAAAATCTTTCGATATATATTGAAAGACTTTCATTGGAAAAATCCAGTGCATCGGATGGCTTGCTTAGTTTTTAATCATACAGCTCGCTAATTATATAGATATTGACGATATCAACATGATTCTCTTGACACTTATTGGCAAATATAGATGATGGGGGAGTAAATAGTATACATTCATGTTCAATGCTCAATGATAATAATTAAGAACTTTCTTATAATTTCTCTTGTTTTCATAAATACATACAATATAACTTAGACATGTACTAATTTTCGGATGTTGTTTGGACAGAAGTTGGTGTGAATGTCAGTGGGTAGAATGTCTTCTTACTCACACCCTCATTATATACTTGGAAAATTATACAATAAAACAGAATAATCAAATAAATTATATGAAAATTTGCACGATGAAATTGATCAATATACACAAAGAAAATTTTTATTTGACGCTCGATGATGTTACACATCAATTCATTTGTTAAAACTTCCTAAATTTCAACTAGATCAATTTTAATCTTTTTAAACCAATCGACAAACAGGAAAACAGTTATGTATGTTAATTCTTGTGTTCCTATCCATTGACCAATTTTACATCTTATTATATTTAAAAGAAAATCATATTATACTAAGAATTTATATTAATCAAGTTCTTTAACTAACATACTGATCAAAATAGTTATAAAATAAAATAGTACATGAATAACTCTGAACATATCAATCTGTATATGATAAGAATATTCTTGGTAAAAATTGTATTTGATTCTATGACCGAAATAATTAATATAAAAACGTAATGTAATCCTGTCATGTTTTCTTTTGTGTTTATCATCTTTGACTATTGAATGAAATAATACCTTTTGTTAATAATTTAATGAAGATGAAGGGTTTTAACTTCTTTTGTTCACATTTACATTGACACACTTTATATGTACAAACCAATAAATAAACAAAATCAGATGCATTATGATATTATCATATAATAGTATAAAATACATATTCAAAAAATGCTAATTTTCATCTGATTTAACTATTGCTCTGAATACTTGTTAATTTGTAAAAATTGAGCCTTCAGATTTTTTCTACTGAACTGGCAAATAAATATCAATGTTTTGAAGATTGACTCACATTAATATAAAATGTATCACACTTTGCAACATACTGTACGGTAGATTTCGAAAACATAGTTGGAATTTTAAATCATTATCAATCATCGATCGATCTCTCAAAGTCTTCTCGAAGTTAAGAAATCATTTAGAACAAAAACCGTATGTGAAAATCTATCAGTTTACATAAATGCATGCGCAAAATAATTAATGAAGCAAAAGTTCGGGATTGAGTTTTTTTTTTTTTTGGTAAATTCTTGTTTTGAAAAATCGGTGATATCGAAAAATGTTCAAATCCACTGCTATAGAACAAGCAAAGTATTTCTTTCTTTTGGCAGAGTGAATATGATTAGTCCTTACATTATAACACTCTCGATAGACGAATAAAACAACTTTTTTAATGAAATAAAGCTTCTTATAAGTCCAAAACAAAAGTCATATATTTATATATATATATATTTGTACTACAGTAGATGTTTTGCTCTTTCTAACAACAAAAATAGATTAAGTTGCTGCAATATTGTATTTCAGCACTATATTAAAAACAAAATTGCCTCAGATCTCTAGCTCTATCCGTTAATAAAGTAAATAAATGTCTGGTAGATAGATTACGGCGCATTCGACTACGACACATAAATAAAGTACATTTTATCCTTGATTAAAACTTTATAAAATGATTTGTAACTTGAAACAACTTGAAAATTTTTCTGCAATAATTCATCTTGTTGAGATTCATTTTATGTCAGTTTCTATAAATGTTATTGTCATATTTTGTGATTTGATCACAGTACAAAATTACATACGAAATATTGAATTCTCTTGGATATACTAGCACAAATAAATTATAAATCACGAGAACGATTCAATAGAATAGAGAAAAAAAATGAAGAAATGCATAAGAACAACCGAAAAGTATCAGAAACGATTACCTATATATATATCGTGACAATGATACATACCAAGAAAAAGCAAACAATCAAGCTAACCGAAGGAAAATAAATGACAACATGAAAATTTCAAGTGTACACGTACATTTTTTCTTTGCTGATGCATCAATAACTTTTTTCATTACTTGAGTATGTTGTTTCATATGAAGATGTGCAATTTGACTGGTAAAAATATTAACGGCATGATATACCCACACCAAACGACTCATAGACATTTGGCCTTCAGTTGGTTTGAATTGCAAATAAACTCCACCATAGATGCATATGCTGCTACTTGTTTCACTCAAAAAATAGGATTGATATCCGATTTCAAGTACTATCAACATGTTCAAGTATCAGGAATAACGTCGATATATGAAACAAACTATCCAAAGCCAGAAGTGAATTTACTTAGTGGTTCTTATTTGTCTCAATTCATCTGTCAATGAATTCTTAAGTACTCAATAAGATGTATAAAGGTATGATCATGAAGAGTGAGTCTGTCGGCAATAAATGTTGTCAATTATTATGTAGCATCTTATCTCTGATTAAGGTATAATTGAGCACAGGATTGTGCACTAGTTGATTTTAACTGGTACACTTGTTTGCAAATATCTCGAACCGAAGTATAAACATTTTGACAATCAACTTTTTTCAATTTAGAATAAATCATTGCAAGCTATGACTCCCCATGAAGCTTATGAATAATCGCTCGATCATCTCTATCCAGTTAGCTTAAGCTCAATTGAACATGGATTGACTGGTTCTTTCAAATATTCATATCGATCTCGACTAGAGACATAGTGAATGCTAAGCTTGAGTGATTTTTTAAGAAGATGTTGTTAAGAATTAGTACTTCTCTCATCGTTATGGTCGATAAAGGTTTCGACAAATTAAATTTCAGCCAAACAATTCTCTTTATTATCATTTGTTTCCTTATCGTCATCTCGAATAAGTATATACTTGCGTACATTCAATAGAACATCAGCAACACGAAAGTGAATCTATTTACTGATGATGTTCTCTTCATAGACAACTTCGTCTGCATTGATTTAAGACCGGTGCGCTCAATCTAAGCTTCAATTTCTCTTGCAACCATAAAAATATATTTTAATTTGTCTTTTAAACGATTGACCGAATGTTGAACGAAACTTTTTGAGATAGGCCGCATCTCTAATGGGTAACTTTTCTTAATCAGTACTAAACTTCTAATTACCTAAATATATTTCTTATATGTTTTTCTTGATGTTCAATAGAGCTTGCACAAGACGACAAGGACATTTTTTACTACAAAAGCAGCAGAAACCTAAGTGTGACAAAATATTCTCAGAGATTCGTATGTCATAGCCATCAATATCTAAAACATTTGCATAGTGAAGAAGATATTATATTATGTATGAAAATAAAGTAGAAAAAATTTTGACAAATAATCAGATAATTAAAACTGAAAAATGATTTTCGTTGGTTTTCTATATGAGCATTAAAATGTACTTTAATAACTATCATGATTTGATTTCTCAATCTGAATCTTGTCGAATAACAGAGAGTGTCAGTGCAGCTTTAAATTTCGATGAAGAAAAGCTCTACCCACACCCACATCCTAGAATTTTTTTTTATTGTATTTCAAGTAAATAAAAAATGCTACCAGAACTAAAAACCAAGTGAGACACCTTGAAACTGAATCACAAAAATATTCACTCGTTTAGAGTCCATCTGAGAATACATTTCATTGTTTTGTTGTTGAATTTCGACGGGTAAAACAATAAATGTTTGTTTTCACAGTCATAATTGAAAAGAATGTCACATATATGACGAAATAAAAAGCTGTAAATCCACCCGAAAAGAAATAGAGATGCAGATGGCAATACGTTGACGATTGTGATAAATCATTTCTTTGAATAGTTTCTATCGTACTTCCTATCTATGCTGTGGCCTAAAACAGAAGTAATGCAACAACAATTATTTCATAAAGAAAACTTTTATTATCAGGAAAAAAATTGCTCTTTTTTATCATTCTTTCAAGCAAAATCAATATCATTTACTTATTGCAGTTCGATACAAGTGAAAAAAGATCTTATTAATCTCATAAAGACTAATACGATGTCTGGAAATCTGAAAAATAAAACTCAAGAGAAAACAGTGACATTTCCATATGACAAGTCGAATTGTCATGCGAAAAATTCTTCTGCATTTTTGTCGTGTCTAGATCTTTTTGCCGGATTGTGCAATGATAAAAAGTTATATGCGGAGAAACGCGTTATGTATTCATTAACGATGCGTACCAATATTACGATAAACTAATGTACTAGTGCTAATGGAAGAGTAGTACCATAGAGCAGAGGAATTGCAAATCTCGAATATTGTCGACCTTTACAACAGGTGCCATAGTTTCGAATGAACTGATACCATATAGAATAGAAATAGAAATAATGTATATGCTTAAGAACGAACTACTACGTACAACTGAAAACAACTATTTGAGCTCATGTTGCACCCATAGTCACATCTTGGAGAGACCAACAAAAGCCTAAAACAGTTCGTGCCCATGGGCATTTGGCACCGAGTGATGACCAGTTAACTCAATTTTCGATTCATTTTTAAATACTTCTCAAAAAATTAAACAATGTATAGTTTCGATTCATACCAGTGTCCATAAATATATGTATTGACCTTTAGATTATCTTCAAAGTTTTCGCCGAGTTATTGAATTTTCAAGTGAAATTCATTTTTCTGACATGTCTTTATCAAAGTCAAAGAGAAATTTTTAGAAAATTAATCATTTCGACTGAAATATTCAGAATATTATCAGAGTCATCCTACTTGTAAACTGGTCATAACTAGATTCTAAAGATCCATGGGAACGAACCCTTTTAGGCTTTTGGTAGTTTCATTGAGACATTCTTCTGCGTCCAATGTGAGCTCAGACGATGGTTTTTTCACTTGATGTAGTTCTCTTGTCAGCATAGTGAAGAATGTCATAAAAATATTGCTCTATATTGACTTTGCATTAAAATCCTAGGTGTCAGTAATTCCCTGCATCCGTATGCACTGTTTATATTCTGTAGCTATTAACATATATCCAAAATTCATAAATGTTTTTCAGGAAACATCTATTCGAACTAAAATATTCGTTTTAATCGTAAAAAAATGCTATTTGATCATAATCGCACAAACCGTAACGCATTGCACAATCATTGATGATTCATATTAGTGGTATTTACGACTTATAACCAAACCGTAAGAAGAATTAATGTCCGAAAACCTGAAGCAATAAGCCAAACATAGATAGCTGGTGTATTAGAACAACTCTGAAGGTAGATAAAAGCAAAACATAGCTTAAGAATTGCCTCTGGTGTTCAAGTGACTAACACACGAATCAAAAGCCAACGTTGAGTAAATATTTCTACCAAATTAAACAATTCTTTGCAATCAGATTCACCGCGTGCTGCAGACATTTTGTTATTTTTTTTGATTAATTTTTCATCAAAATTATGATGCTAGTGAAAAATATCTTTTTTTTAATGCTCACTGATGCTCTACTTCTGGCCACATCACGTTAGTAAGCCATCAAATTAGTAAAAGAAAATTGTTTTGATTGCAAGTGTTTTATGAATCACGAGAAACATGTTATTGCTGCTGGTGGGGTGGGATACAGGTGTGGGTATGGGTGTGTGTTTATTGAATTGCTACCCACACCGAGACTCCACACTTCCAAACCCACGCGCTCACACACTCACACTCACACCCACACCCATACCCACACCCATCCACACACGTACCCTCTCCCCAAACTCATACCCGCACCTCACCCACATCCACATCCTGCAAATATAATTGATTTATATTGATCCAATCTTGATGATGTGAGCATATAAAACTTAATAAAACAGAAAGAATTCGAAGCTCTTGAAGTGATCAATTGCATAGCCGCTCGATGTCCTTCGAACAAAATTAGAAATATTGTAGATATAGCACTCATACAAATGCTGGATAGATATGCAAATTTCGATTGAAAAACAATATAATTCTCTTCATCTTATTCGATTCGATAGACATTTGTTAGTTACAACTAGCTCATATTTTGAAATGCTTGTCGAGAGAAATCAACAATTCAATGACTTGTCCAGACATACCTCTGGCTCATCCCAAAAATCATTTACTGATCGATGCAACAAAACGGATCAGTCAAGGCAAAGAAATCGGTAACAAAACAAAATTTGTTCGCTGTTGAGTCGAAGGACACTAAATTTTTTGCTTGTGTTTTTTTTTTCGTGAAAATGAAGTCGCTAGCATTTATTATTGGAATAGTTGCATTAGTATTTTATCTTTTTTAGTAAAAGAGATCACCTTCATTCACCATGGTGTTGTTCATCGTGCTCTCTATGGTTTATTATCGGTTTTTTATTGGGTGCAGTTGTATTAGCTACAATACTTGCACTCTGGCTTACATCCAATCCAGCAGAAATTAATGCTACGGACGGAACTGCATCAATTATTGTATCAACGTTAAGTCAGTTTTAATTTTTAACTTTGACATAACATTATTTAATTAAAAGAATGCTAAGTGCCAGAGCTGCTGTCTTCAGTCACCACATTGTTAGAAAGCTGTTTTTGCTCCAGAAAAAATGGATCTTCTGAAGATTTTCAGAAGGCAATCTTTTGTAGTTTAGGTAGTTCCTAGTAAAAATTTCAGGTCAAACTATTGAGTTAGTTCTCGTTATCTGGGCGTCAAGATTACAAAAGAAGGAGTCCTTATGACAAAGATTTATCACTTTAATCGAATACTACACATTTTAGGTTGATGTATAAATATATCCAAGACGTGCTACTACAAATTAATGTAGTTCTATATTATAAAAATTTGTTTGTAGGCTTCTGGTAATATTTTCGTGACACGAAAGTTCCGCGCGCAACATTTCCACATTGACACTTCTGTGCAAAATGATTTTTTTTATCTGTTTATGTGAGGTATGGGTGCTCGTGTTAGTGCCAATGTTGGGTGCCAGTATGAATATGAGGTGGATACACACGCATCTCCTCTCGTACTTCATAAACCGTTGTTCGTGAAGTTTGGAAACGCTATTAGTTTTGCGTGAAAAAAACAAAAAGTCAATTTGCGCGGAAATGTCGGCAAATCATTTTTTTTTCTTTAAAAGACAAATGCAACAGGTTAAAGCTACTACTATGGGAAAAACTCATATTTGACGATAAGTAAATAGAAAACGAAAAATTCGATCCTGTTAAGCTGTAGAGTGCATTGCTTTCCTTCGATTAAAAATTTTTTCAAGCGAGCGCTATGGAACGTAAACCAGCCGGAGTAGGGTATAAGTGCGCCATCTTTTCAGACACATGTACATCAACATCAACGACTACTTACTGCAAATGACAGATACTCTCATGATAACCAGCTCAAGCTGAGGTGAAACTAGATTTGGTTGGCATTTAAGTCGAGAACTTCGAACAAACTTTCACTTGTTAATCGGTACTTGTTCTTAAGCCTTAATATTTTTGTTTTAGCGACAACATCCGCAACAAGCTCCACTTCAGGTATTCGACTAAGTATAATCAGCACTAATAATCATTTTTACTCTGATATGACAATTCCGTGGACGACGTTTCGCTACAGACTGTTCCCGAGCAAAATGATTTTTCTGTTTATGTGATGTGTTAGTGCCACATGTGGCTGCAAACATTGGCTCATATGCACGTCTCTTCACACACACCTCACACTGTTCTTCATGAAATTTGGAAAAGCTATTCTTTTGTTATGAAACAAAACCAAAAGTTCATTTGCACGGAAGTGTCAAATGCGGAACTGTCGATGAGGAATTGTTGGCAGGGAAAAGTCGCGTGCGGAACTGTCAGGGAACCGATCTTCACTTCTTTCCATTTAGTCACGATGACGACGACGACCACCACCAGCACTACAAGTACCACCACTACTACGGCCACAACCACCACAACCAAGACCACGTCGACCACCACCTCGATCACCACGACGGCTACAACTACAAGCACAAGCACGACCACTACGACAGCGACAACTACTACAACGCCCTTTAATTCATGTCTGCTATTCTATAATTTAATATTAAGAGTTCAACGTATGAGATTTTATTTTAGGTACGAATCTTCGTTGGAATCAAACAGGTGAACGTGTCGCGGGAAGTACTAGTTATGGGAAAAATCCCAATCAGCTCAACGCTCCAGCTGGTTTGTATATTGACGCTAATGACACTCTGTTCATTTCGGATAGTAACAATAATCGTGTGCAAAGTTGGACTTTGGGTATGGGAAGTGGTGCGACAATAGCTGGCGATAGTAGTGGTTCATCAGGTTCCAGTTCGACTGTGCTAGACAATCCTGTAGGTTTAACTTTTGACAAAAACGGATTCATGTATGTAGCTGATAGTCAAAATAATCGAGTACAGCGCTTCCCTCGTAATTCTCTAACCGGTACAACGGTTGCTGGGCAAGCAGGTACGAGTTCAACAGCACTAAACTCGCTCAGAAGACCATTCGGAATAGATGTTGATGACGATTTGAATGTTTACGTCGCTGATAGTGATAATCAACGAGTAGTGAAATGGGTTCCGAATGCAACAAGTGGCATTCTTCTCATTGATAGAAACATAATTGGCAAACCTTATGGAATTCTCCTGGCACCTAATTCAACAAATCAAGTTTATTTAAGTGATGAATCTCGAAATAGTGTCTATCTGTGGACATTTAGTGCATCAAACCCAGACTTAACTTTAAGATCCGTCAATGATAGTATTGGTACTCTTGGTAGGCCTAGAGGCATGATTTATGATTCGTATAACAATTTGTACGTTGCCGATGCTGGTCGTTCTCTCATCGTAAGATATTGTGTCAACTCAACAATTGGTGACATTGTTGTTGGCGGCAGTGGTAGCACACCTGTGCTCAACACACCATCAGCTATAGCATTTGACTCGAATTTTAATTTGTATGTGGCTGATGAGAACACCAATCAAGTTGTAAAATATGCTCGAATATAAACTGAATTTATGTTTTTTTCTCCTTCGATTCCTAATAGCATAAGAACACAATTTGAACATTTTTATATATTTTTCACTTTATTTCACATTATTTTCATAATCGAAATAGACATTTATCATGTTTGCGAGCATATTAATTGATTTTTTTTATAAACGAATAATCCATATTTTTCATACTATTCGATCAGTTGCAAAAACCAAGCATAAAACTTTTATAATAGATACTAATAGCTCTTTCATTGGCGCATCTGCAAACACTTGAAGAGAGATCCGAGAGAAATAATATTCATCAATTCTAAAATACAGAACAGCTAAACTACTTCGTTTAGTAGAAAAAAAAACACTATGTTTCTACAACCTGTGATATGTATGGATTGAGGTCAGTCAGAAATGATCATTGATTCTGACGATTATCGTTTCGAATTTTTGTGGAATTCACACATATTTTCGAAGAAAATAGTGAGTGTAAGTTTTAAGGTCAGGCTTTTGGGGCTCCCCCTCCCCATTACAGACCTTAGCAATCAAGAAAAACAGACGTCAGATTCTCTGGTTTTTTTTCAAAATTGATCAAGTTATAATTTTGAAAAATAATGAATATCATTATTTGTGAGTTGATTAATATATATGATGGTGGGTGTGGGTGTGGTTATAGGTTTCAATAAATCATGTACACTCACATCCACACCCATACATCCTACCAAAGCTCCATCCAAGCAAATAAGTCTGCATGGTGTGTGTGTCTTTTTTCTTTGTGATTGAAGTTTGATCTTATAAATTGAATGTATTGCTAGCAAACAGATGCAGTTGAGTTAATTTTCAAGAATGAATATTGAAGATACTTATGAATAATCATAACTATTACAATTTGCAAAGGTCATGAAGATAAAGTTCCATGATTATGATTATTTGCTGTTCGTCCTTTTATAAATCCATTTAATTTAGTTGAGGCTGAAAGTTCTTTTTTCTCCTGCAGATATACTAGCATTGAATGTTGGTCTTCTCTTGATCATAATACTTTGAGTGACATTTTTACCTGTAAGATTCAGTCAGAACGTAGTGGAAGAACAATCAAGTTTTTTGTCTTCACTGTTAATCTTTCTATCTATTTATTCTTCTATATATGAGCACGGTTCAATTTGTAAATGCTTAATCTAAAGTGAAACATTTTAATATAAACGGGCACCTGTAAAAACTACGAACACCGCCAAATCTGTATGAAAAGATACAGTACCGAACAAATATAACACAGACAAACGTTCTGGGCTATCTCTTTTGTTTTCAATTGAAATATAGCCTTTCTTTTGCATATGAATACCTATGGCTACAAATTTTTATGCAAAATTTGTTAGATATAATTTCGATAGTTCTTTTTATATTTTCATAGTAGAACATGTGCCGTGAAATTCTTTACAAAAATTGAGTAGAATGTTTTGCTTCCAAAAATATAAAAATGGAAAGCTGTACGACAAATAATGAAATTCCGAAGACGCCGCTAGCTTTGTCATACACTTTTTAGCATGCCTTAACTGTTTCTAAACACTCACAAAAGCATTAGAATGTATATAAATAAGTCAACAAATTTTTTGAATGTCTTCTAATTGAATATATCAGTTCGGATATAACAAAACAAGTTCGAATTCAAAATACACTGTTTTGGAAAAGATATAGGTATTTTTTCCAGTGATGTCATGCTGACATTCAAAAGCAATGATTTTAGTGAAAAGACATAAAAAGAAAAGAATTCTCTTTCAGTTGATTGTAGCGTAATTTGTTATTTATAATTAGCAGAAAGTAGAACATTTCAATAGTTACAAATCGCATAGTTAGATTTTCATTTGTTAACATACAGAAAAATACAAATAATAAAAACTGTATTTTTTTGGTTAGAACGTTCGTGCTGCTTTCCATCTTGATATTTTGTAATAAGTAAAAAATGCGAAACGCACGAACATCCTTGATTGCCTTGTGTTAATTGTAAAAAAACGATAGCTACCTTGATATTGAACTGTAAAAGATCTTATGCACGTAAAAATCAAAATGACCATGGATATCTTTCGAGTTTTCGCATAATATTCGTTTTGAACTCGATTTCTTTTGGCAACTTTGACGGTGAAGGTGGATGTTCGTAGTTTCGATAGGTATCCACTGTAAGTCTCTCTACAATGTGATCATCTCATTATCCCGAGCATTTTAAACTTCTTGTCGAGCAATTTTTACTCAAAATCAACCACTTTTTACAGATCACTTTATTAAATTGAACCATACCTACCTTTTTATGACTTCCATAAACTAGAAGAACTTTGCTAAAGTAAACATTTTCTTTTGTTCTACTCTTAGTCTTACATATTCTCATTCACACGTGAGAATAACACTTCTGTATAATGAAAACTTGAAAATTCTTATTTATGTTCCCATTTGACAAGTTTTATTACAATCATCTAAATTAATTTCAAAGTCATGTTGGATTTTCTATGAAGATTAATACTTATTTCTATTTTCTTATTGTCATGAGAAAAAAACAGACAGGCCAATTTGAAGCATTGGTTAAGGCGTGGGTAAGTGAAGAGAAAACTCTCACACATTTACCCTCATGATATTTATTGAGGAGTATAAATATTTTTCGTGAGAAAATAAATTTTCAAAACCAAAAAAGTCATGAAAAAAAAAATTAAATATTGCCTCCTAAAGATAAATAATTTCACACCAGTTTTCTTTGGTCTGGTTTGGAATAATCTTCGAGTATATCTGCTTTTAATCATCCCGATAATCTTCAAATTACATTAACAATCTTTGCATTTTTTTCCTTTCATTCAACGAAGTACATCAACAATTAATAATAGACGAGACAATCTAATGATTCCGAAATAGATGCATACTTTGATTAAATTAGATTTGTTGTCAGAAACATCACAGAACACTGAGTTTACACTCTCTTATTTGTACAAGCATGGATAACGAATGCCAATCTACCAGATAGAACTGGTGAGACTATTTAACTTTTATACAATAAGATAGAAACTTATACCTGTGCTTGTTTGTGCCGTATGACTTTGCTTTATCCATGTATGAATTCAATATATATCACTTCCGCAAAAATAACTTCATGTTGACTATTTATTGAATTAGTCATTTGGCAAAAACCAAAAACGTATACGATGAGAAATTATGTTACGCTTCAAGGCAACGTAATATATTCGACCTAAATGAAAAAAAAAATTATCGATTGCTTCAAGCTGCTTGAAACAATGGCGAAGTAATTGAAAATTTCACATGGTAGACGAAGAGAAAAAAGTTCGATCGAAAGAAATATTGATTTTTTTTTCTCAATGATGTATTTAACGACACATCTGTATAGATTAAAGACAAAAAAATATAAGCAATACTTCCGATTCAAACAACTTTCTTGAAGGCACGAAGATTTTCTTTTTCTTTTCACATAAATTCTAAAGAAGTTTGTAAATTTTTTTATATAATTAAAAAGCAATTGAATTTGCTGCTTGTTAAAAGCACTGTTTCTCATAAGAACAATAAGCTACATAAATGTTCCTATTAAGAACAAGCACGTTTTATTTATATATTTGATGTTTTGAACCTTAATCAGTTGTAAAATTCTGTAACTCGATATGAATATTTCTTGGATAATAAGGAACATTTTTTTTATCAATGTTCAATTTTAGATAGAAGAAAAAATCTTTCCTTTTGTATGATTAATACATAGTTTATATCCTTATTAAAAACATTTTTTGCTAATTGTGCAAAATAGAAGTAGTGTCAATAAGGACAACTTTATTTAATGTCAAACTACCCCTAAATGCTTAATTTATTTTTAACATTATTGAATGATTTTTACATCATTCGATTCAGCAAATATTTTTCTACTTCATTATATTAACAAAATTTTATAAGTTTCTTTAAAATTTATTTGACCAAAAAAATTCCTTGTCTTCGAGAAAGTTGTTTGTACTCTAGATATTACCTGTATTCGTGTTGTCTTGAATCTATTCAGATGTATCGTTGAAAAAAAATAAACAAATCAATACTTCTGTTATTATGAGATACACAATTTTTCTTTCGATCGAGCTTTTTTTACCTCCGTCTACCATGTGCGATTTTCGTTTTCTTCGCCATTGTTTCAAGCAGTTTAAAGCAATTGATATTATTTTCGATTCGGGTCGAATACGTCGCGTTGTACTAAAATGTAATATCATTTGCCATCGTTTTACTATTATACGCGTCTGGGTCTTGTACAACTAATCACATCAATAAATAATCGACGAAAACTTGCTTTAGCACAAGCAATATACATTGAATTCAAAAATGGCGAAAGTGTGTGGTACTGTTGGCTATTGGATAGGTCGGGTGATTTTGTATTGTGGATTGATCACTGTATTTGTTTTTTTCATTGCTGGCATCATTTTGGGCTCCATTGCAGCTTCTAGTTACATAAAAGAACATCGAAGACGTGAGCTTTATATAAATGCAAACTGTCTTTTGTTGAATTATATATTTATCACCCATGAATGTAAAATTTGTGGTGAATATTCATGTGATACTTATAAATGTTTTGACGAACAATTCTTCGTGTCATATGTTATTTTCAATGAAACGCTTGTTAATAATAGTCTTGTAAGGTATAACCAAGTCACACCACACAAACAAACACAGGTATACGATTCTATCGTTGCATTTAAAAGATGAATAATCTAACCAGTTCTGTTTAATAGATTGGTATTGACTATCCATGCTTCTACCAACGAGAGAGTGTGACATCAGTTATCTGGGATGTTCCTGATGGAAAATATAATTTAATCAAACTAGGCGTGTGTTTTGGAATCATCGGATTATCTCTTATGTTACTAATTATTGGTGTACTTTGTTGGAAAGCAGAAAACTCATATGAAAACTCTGATATCCTTGAAAATTTACCGAAATGATCAAAATCATTTATATATATGCATACTCGAAGATAAACTAAGAAGATTATTCCAAGCCATATTACATAAAAGTTTGGCGAAGTTATTTCTATTTAAAACACACTATTTTTTATCGTCTCGAATGATTTTATTACTCAGAATTTTATGTACTCACAAAGAATTTTCATAATCCTAAATAAATATTATGATAGTGAGTAAATGATGGTCTTCTCATCATCTACCTATTGTTAGCATACATTTCACCAGTTATTTCCAATTATATTTCGCAACATCCTTCGAAAAATTCATAATTTAAAAGCGAATGAATGTGAATGAAGAGCAGATTCACACTCTCGCTTTCTTTAGAAACTAGTTTTTGCTTGAATAAAACAAAGTCGAATATCATAAAAGAAAACCTACACGAAACTTATAGACTTAGTGACGAGATCAATGATTGTTATATTGTGTTAATCGACCTCAGCGGTGCTCAATCGATCGTGTTTGAACATCTTGACTCGAATCGATATCAATATGGAATCATCTATTCTCGAGCTTTTCAGTCGAGAATGAACTCTGCTTTATATGATGGGAAGTATTCCACTACGATCGAAAGTGATTTCACAGTGATGAATCATTTCACTTTCATACTAAACAATACATATTTAGGTGGTGTGTGTGTTCCAACAATACTTTCGTGATCATAAAATGTGATGCAAATATATTGTTCAATGAAGAATATGTCTAAATTGAATCGATCTTGAATCTGAATCAAGAGTATGATGGGATATGTTGTTTTAGATCCTTGAAGACTAATATTTGAAAAAAAACTTTTACGAATAAGAATTTTGTGCCAGGTGAAAAAGTCTTCTGGATCCTTGGAATTGATTTTTAGGGTTTTTTCTGCTCGTTGAATGTTTTTGTCAATTTGAATGTTAGTGACATGTTGAATCAATACGAGAACATTTTGTAGCTGTTGAAGTTCTCTAAAACAAGGACTATGAATTAATAATTAAAATGAACACTCATTACAGTTATACCGAAGTTCTATAATTACTTTTTCTTTCAACGATTCAGATCAATTGGAATAGCAGTCACTCATCAGAGGAATGCAGTCATATTGCAAAAATACTACGAATGACATAGCTAATAATTTCTTCTTTAAATATACTCGTACCATTTTGTTCAAAGTGATTTTTCACGTTAAGTTCGTTTTATTCTATCTTGCTATATTTTAATGCATGACTGTGAAATTATTAATAATACAGCAGATATCCGACTATCTTTCTGTTTCTTCTTATATGTGATTTACGTTAGAGAAAAGTTTTTGTCATTTGACAGCGCCTTAATGAACGAAGATTTTAGTTTCATTCAAAAAAAGATCATCAAATAATTTCATGATTTGAATAAAAAATCTTTTGGTTTTTCTCTTAATCCTTTGTAAAAACTCTGGGTTTTGAAATTTGACTATGTCAGTCTTGGTTTCAATACATATTAATAAAAAAGACAATTCTCTATCTACAGTTTTGATTGATTTCAATGTTGGTAGTATAAAAACGGTACACCGTTTATAATTAAAAAACCAATGACAGAATAATTATTCACGAAAAAATGAGTGTTTAATGGAAAGACTAGATGACAAAGATTGTGACTTCATCTAGCGTTTTTACAATATTTTGAATAAATTCATCATTCGAATCAATAGAAGAACTCGATGCATTTTAATTAAAGAAATAAACAGTATTCATGTAATTCAAACTGAAGAAAAATCTCCAGTATACCAATCAGTATAATGTGTGTTATATCGGTTGTTTTTGTTGAAAGTGCTGAATCATCGTGTATTATATCAGTTCGAGTGAATATTTTTGAAATTAACAGACCTAAATCATTTTCGACGCATGCTGGTAATGTCGATGCGTCTGAACTACCTGTACTAACCATAAAACACAAATCGACCGCAGTTATTAGACAAGTTTTAACTTGTTTAAAAGTTCGTAATAACGTTGTTTTAACGACAATATTTCGTTTAAACGCATTTTTTAAAGGTCTTATGTGCTTGGGTGGACGTGCGTGTGTCTCTTTTTCATCGACGTTCACGCCCACACTTCACCCTGAAAGATGCTAAAATTAACTTTTGTTTTTAATACTACGTTATTCAACTTGGACAGGATACCATAGCTTATATAACATAATATCGGCATAGAAATCGTTTTTCTTTTTTGTAATTTTTAACTAAAATTAGAATATCTCATAATATGTGCTATTTTGACCTAAATACGTGTAATCATATGTGCTGATAATAAAAATACTTCTATAATAAGCAATTTCACATTTTTATTTCAGTTATGAGTCAAAATCAATCATCTGCAATTATTTTTGTTCCGATCGAAATCTTAATAGAATTTGTTCATTAATTTTCAATAAAAATATTAATGGTAAATACGTAATGACTCAAATGCAGTAAAGTTCGAGAGCTATTTATGTTTCCATACAGTAGAATTCGAATTATTTAATTGTTTTTGATATGAATTATTAAATTTACCTGATAAGCAAACCATCATTTCTATTGAAAAGAATCTGCAACTATGTTACTCCAAATTCGTGTGTGGCACAAAAATAAGGCATGTTTCCCTTTTTTTTTTCTTGTTGTAACATGCTACCGTCACTATGTGTAGGTGATGTAATCATTCAAAGAAAAACAAGAGCGAAAAAAATAAAACAAGCTGTGTTTGAAGCATAATTTTCCAGTTGAAAACTTACCTTTATAATAGAGCCATGTGGCAGGTTTTTCTTTATTTTTATCAATGGCGACAAATATCATGTAAATATTTCTTACTATGTAATATCAAAATATAATACTTAAGAATTTATACTTTTTTTTACAATAAGCAATAAAAATGAAGAAATTAATTCCTACTCAGAAGATGGTAAGTCTGATAAGACTTTCGAAACATTGATATGTTAGATTGAAAAATGTTTAAAAGAATTTCTTAGTCTCAATAAACAGCATTAATGATTCATGATTGAAGTTCTTTTATATTTATTTATATCAGATAAGAATAAAAAGAAAAAAAAATGTTTGCTTAATTATTAAAGTAAAATTCAGTGATTGATATTCTTAGCGGCTCGCCAAAACTACAGACACACTTGAATGCACTTGCAAATCAATCAAGTTTAATAGTATGACTCAAGTTTTCTTCATTTGCTTTTCTTCAATAGAACTAGCGTCCAATCAAAGTATAGTAAGTCTTCTAATGTCACCGATATGCTAGTTTTTAATAAAAGTCTATATAAACTTTAGCAAATAAGATTAATTCTATTTGATAAATTATTTTTATTTATGTTGTTTCTTCTTTAATCTACAGAAAATTCTCATGTATTATCAACACCTTCATTGGAAAATGTACATCATTTTGCTGTTGTAAAAAACGAAGAAGATTTGGCTAATACAGTTGACCAGTTATGTTTTAACTTCGTAGATGATTGTAATAGCATACAAAATGGTGTATCCAATAGCAATGAACCAAGCTCAACAACGACAACAAATGATCAAGTTGAAAGTATGTTTAAAATAATTTTGATTTAAATTATAGACAATTCTTCTAGACTTGTAAATATAGGCAAAACACAGTTAATACAGCAAAATAATTTTTGATTTAAAAGATTTCATTTTATATCTAGATGTTAGTTTCGATTAGAAGCTTTCAAGATAAATGTTTTCTCTTAAATACTGTTAACCTCATCCTATACACTTTTCCTTCATTACGACGCTGTATTGACTTGAGTTTTTTTTAGTTTCAGTCTAGTCTATATGGTAGGATAACGTCGCTTTACTAAGATTTCTCAAATCTGACATTTCATGAAGAAAAATTAATTCTCTAATCGAATTAACCGATTCAAAGCGGCTGAATAAAAATGCAAATATAAGAGTGTTAATGAATATACATGAATGTCACTTTGAAGTAATACATATAGGATTATAGAGTATATATTTCAATCGAACTTAAACCATACCCTAACTCTCATATACCCTTACAAAACCTCGACAATCACTATCGCACATCATCACCCTTACCTTCATATCACTCACTATCATGTCTATGTACCAATGTATAGCTATAACGTTGAAAAGTATCAAAACAAGTTAATTTAGTTTTGTGAAAGTAAGTAAATCAGGATTTTATTTAATATTAAGGATTCACATAATCTTAAGATAATAAATCATCTAGATCTTTCTTGTCATTACATTAGATGTTTATCAGTCACTAATCATAAAGCATCCGGTTTCGAACGTATTTCGTTACCGTACGAAAAGCGAGTTTGAATCGTGCAACATCAAAGGCATTCCAAGATTTAAGGATTGTTTGGATAATGGATCATTGTATTTCGGTGTAAGTTGATACATTGATCATAATTAATTTTCGAGCTCTTTCTTAGCCGATTTTATCATTGGTCGACTTTCAAGTTGAATGTACAATCGTTTTCAAAGATCCGACCGGACAACTTTATTATGGTCCATTTGAATTCGTTCTTGAAGTTGGCAAAGATTTTAAATTCGAAAATCCGACTATTTTTCATTTGACAAAGGATTCGATTGATGATAATGGCTATTTTCCGTAAGTAAATATTTACATGTAAAAATCGGTGAAGTTTATTTGACTTTATTTTAGTTTGAATATAATTATTTGCAAAATAAAAAATGATATCTTTGAATCTATTGATGAACAAGGCCGTAAAATATGTCAAATTAAAAAATTTCCTTGTGGTATAATATATATATATATATATGTTTGAACCATTTGAACATACATGTAACTATTTATTCCATTGATCAGGTACAATGGTTGAAGTTAATCATCAGTTTTTATCATCATTGGGAATAAATATGAATAAAAAGAATAGAAACACAGAAATAATAACGCCTACTAAATTAGTCAAGTATCTCAATGTATACACTGGATATTTAATTGTTCGTCGTAAACATTGGGATCCTGATAAAAATAGTTTTGTACTAGAATATGAAAATATATTTCGTTCGAATGCTTTTACACCCGGTAGAAAAAGAAATCAAATTTATATATTATCTTGTATACGATATCGATTTTTCTATAGTTAATTCTAGCACTCCAGTGAATCAGTTTGATTACAGTCCAAACAAATTACAAATTATACAAGTAATATTATCAAAAAGTTCATTACTTGCAAATATCAATCAATTTTATTTACAAATATCATGTACTATAAGTTATCATGATCTTTTTTTAAATTTCATCGGTACTATTATTGTTTTTAAAAGATTCCACAATTATATCAATGTACACAATTGAAAAATAAATGTTTAGAAGCTAAACTATTTACTGGAAATCAAGAAGAACCAAACATTCATCCAAGCTATAAATTTATCTGTGAACAACAACAAGTTGATTCAATATTTATTGATGTTGGTCAATATGATATTACGTAAGTATATAAATAATCTAGACTTTAAAAAAAATTTTAATCTGATTATTTTCACGTTTAACAAATGTAGATCTTGTTTTTCTAGCTTTTCGGTCATCATTACCAAAGTTACTAATTATGCACACGGAATCGATTCTACATCAAATCGAACACAACCGACTTTATTATCTTCTCATAATTCACGTACGTTGAATTTCCTATGAAAGATTTTTGTTCATCTGTATTTGAATTATTAGCGGTTCGAACGGTTCCCTTCGATAGTTCTGTCATGAATTGTTTTCGTGTATGCTTACAACTATGTGATAAAACAGACAATAATGTTGTTCCATATCCTAGATCAACTGTTTTTTCTGAACTACAGATTGATAGCAAGTTTTTGTTTTGCTTATATTCCAGCATATATATTCAATATGAATTTTACTTCTAGCATTTACTTATGAAGAAAATATTAGTTCTTCATCACCATCAAACGATAATTTAATAGATTATTGTATGAATCAATCTTCAGTGCAAAGTAAACGATCATTCGAAAAAGAGCCTCATGAACGTACAAGGTAATTTGTAATGTTTTTTTTTTTCTTGCCAGCAGTATTTTATGTTATATTAACTGTATAGTTGATTTTTTTCCTCTATTTTAGTTCATCTTCGTCGAAAAATCAAAAAAATGCATAATTCAATTTCTATAACATTTGACTTAATCAAATTAAAAATATACTTCGCTTTTTTAAAAAGATTGGTTTAGACCGATGACCATAGGTATATAAAATGAGTATTTTATTTAAACAAGAATAAAACATAGTTAGACTGTTACAATCTGAAATTGATTGCTATATCAATGCAGAAAGGTGTGCGAGTATTGTTTTCGGCGAATGTTCATGTTTTGCGTAGGAAGATACTTTTTTTACGTATATCAATATGGTATAATGAACGGTCTTACATGATTGAAACAAGGACTATGATGCTAGATTAAATTATCTCTTGTTTGCTGTTGAAAAATCTCCTTGAATGTATTATCTATAGACCATTTTATTCAGAATTTAAATGAAAATAACTCTCGGATTCGCTTCTAACTCCTAACGACAATCAAATTTTTTTCGTTCAAATTTTACTTTCTATTTTTCGAAACGAAAGACACAATGTCTTGATAAAACATTTAGTATTGCTTATTTTTTTTCTAGTATTATAACTAAAATAAATACAATAAATGAATGAAACTTAGTATCAAAGTTCTGTTAGATAAATAACTACGCATACAAAAGGATTAATTTTAATTTGAAATCAGTTCCAACTCTGTAGTTCTTGCTAATGATTCTGATGAAAGTCCTATATAAACTTTTATTAAGCCGAAAGTTATTTCACGTTTAACATATCAAACGAAAATTTTCAGCATAGGTATTTCTCACAGGGTTCACTCATTCTTCGAAGCTTCAAACTGAATGATCATTCTAATTTCAAAATCCATTGTGAGAATTACGGAGATTTCTTAGATCCTAGTAACTAAATTCGATCCCCACTTGCCATAAACTTTATGCTGCGGTGGAAATATACAAGAACTGCTGAGTTTTGGCCAGTGAATGAATTTCATTCAAACTTATCTATCAAGAAATCTATTAAAAAGTCATCATCTCTACAGTATTTAATAAATCTAAGTGTCACAATATGTCAGGACAATTAGAACATGTGAATAATATAGTATGGTTGTAACTATGAGGATCTGTATGATTTATATTTTCGCACCCATACGTTTCAATATCATTTCTATTTACAGCGTTCATTGGGAAAAAGAAACTTCTCCACGTACAGTCTAGAAACCTAAAAAGACACAAAAAAAGAGACTTTATGTCAGTGTGTTTAGTAACTCTTCTGTATACCTTTTGTCAAGTATAATATAGAGTTTGGTCTCGTCGTCTTCGCTACTAGTGATAGAATGGTGATCATACCATTCTATCTCTTGTCCGATGGAAAAAAAACACACGTTTTGGTGAATCATAACCAAAATCAATCTTGTATGTAGGAAATCGAGACCAATTTGTAAAAGTAGGGTGTTAGTGTGAGTAGATGCCATCGTGGAGAGTGAATGGGGATTTCCATTTGTTCTTGAATCACATCCACACTCTGATGAAAGTCTTAGTTTAATGTTAGTGATGACCTGCATGATTCTCGTCGTATAAAGACAAAAGACTTTTCTTCTTGTTTCCTTTCTTTTTCTGATGCTGTATTTTTGTGGGTAGATGCTGATGTGGGTGTCAACATTGAGTCACAGAAAACTCGCACCCACAGTGGGGGAAATGTCCACATGATGTTCGTTTCGCACTCTATCTTTTTTTCAGCATTGACGACATTCTTGAGTATTCGCAGTTTTTACAAGTGTCGATTGCAAACATCTCTATAATGTAATCACCTCATTATCTTGTACAATTTGAATTTCCAACGAGTAATTTTGACTCGAAATCAATCGCTTCTTAGTGATCACCTTCTTAAAGTGAACGTATTTTGTTCTGTTCTTAGTCTTACATACTCTCATACACACATGTGAATGACGCCATTGGATAATGAAAACTTGAAAATTCTCTTGAATGTTTCCATTAGAGAGTTTTTACTACAATCATTCAAACTAATCTCAATGACATGCTGGATTTTCTATGAAGATTAATACTTTCTAGTCTATTATTTTCATGATATTTATTCAGGATTATAAATATTTTTCGTGAGTAAAAAAGATCAAAATGATGAACGTCAATTAAATATTGCCTCTTAAAAATAAATAGTTTCGCCCAAGTTTTGTGTGATCTGGTTTGGAATAGTCTTCTCGGTTTGTATTCAAGCATATATGCTTTTGATCATTTCGATTAACTTCGAAATACATGAGCAACATTCGCACTTTTTTCTTGTCATCCAACAAAATACACCGATAATTATCGATACAAGACTAGATGCAATCACTCCAAAATAGACGCATACGAAAATTAAATTACATTTTTCATCAGGAACGTACCAGACTAGTGATGTTACATTCTTTTGTTTGTAGAAGCATGGATAATGAATACCAATCTATGAAGCAGAACTAGCGAGACTATTTAATTTATAGACGAAGAAATAGAATGCTATACCTGTGTTTGTTTGTGCTGTCTGTCTTCGACATAATTAAGAAAACTACTATTAACAAGCGTCCCATTGAAAATAGCATATGACACGAGGAACTTTTCGTTAAAACACCGATTAGTAGAACATGAATATTCATCACAACTTTAACATTCACGTGTGACAAATGTATAGTTTATCAAAAGACAACGTGTATTTATATAAATCACGCGGATTCGATGCTCATTTAAATAGTCGGAGGCTGCAATAGAGCCCACAATAATACCAGTAAAGAATAAGCCACATAGAATGATAGATCCAAAAAGCAAAGCTACTCGTCCTATCCGATAGCATAGTGTGTCACACACCTTACGCATCTACGATTTTGGTGTATATCATTTGGTATAAATCAACTTCATGTCGACTACTTATTCATTTAATTGGTTGGAAAAAAGCCAGGATTATATGCGAGAAAAATTACGCTTGAATACGACGTGATGCATTCGACACGAACAATAAAAATCGATCGGCAGAAAAATTGTTCATCTCATAGTAGAACAAGTATTGAGTTGTTTTTCTCAAGAATTAATTGAAGAAAACATGTGAATAGATAAACGACTTTAAACAAATAGAGACAATATTTCTAATTGGAACAGTTTTCTCGAAGATGTGAATGCCTTCCTTTTTTCAAATAGTTTCCAAAAAGAAACTTATAAGTTTTTCTATATGATTGAGTAGAGAAATATGTGTTGAATCGAACGATGCAGAAATCATTCAATAATCTTGAATATTAATTGAGTAATCACTGTTAGATTGACTGTAATTTAATTTGTCTTTTTTTTTTTTTTATTAAGAGCACGGTTTCTGATAAGAATAATAAGCTAGAAAAGTGTTCCTAATAAGAAGAGGAAATTATTTTAGAAATTTAATATCTTAGTGGTTATAAGTTTTAAAAATCTGAACCACAAGATGAATACTCCTAGGTTGATCAAGAATATTTTTTCTGACGAAAGTACACATAAATGTTCAAGCTTGGACAATAAAAACATCCATTTACTAAAAATATTGTCTTTTCTATGCATTATACATTGTCAATCCTTATTAAAAACATGTTTTCAGTTCATTGTTTTTCAAGAACAGTCCTTTTTTATATGAACAAATTCATTTTCTGCCAAACGGACGTAAATTACTTAATTAATTTTTAAAATTACTGAATAATTTTCACATTATTTGATTCAGCATATATTTTTCAATCGAATTATATAAAAAAATGTATTCTCTCTCATTCTATTTATTCTTAATCTTCGATCACTTCGTCATTATTACAAACGGCTAAAAGCGAGCCATATCTTTTTTCGCTCGTATCGAGTGCCTTGTGTCGCAATCAAGCGTAACATCATTTGCCGTCATTTTGCTTGCAGATGCTTCTGGGTTTTTCCCAACAAATCAAGTGAATAAATAGTCGATACGAATTTGCTTTATCACAAGTAATTCACATCCACTTCGTAGATGAGTAAGGTGTGCGGTACTGTATGCTACAAGATAGGCTATGTGGCTTTAGTATTAGCACTTGGCATTCTTCATTATCGGTATAATTAAAGGCTCTATTGCAGCTTCTAATTACGTAAAAGAGCGTCGTTTACGTCAATCTTTTACAAATTCAAGTTGTCTTTTATTAAACTATATATTTCTCAAACATGAATGTCAAAGTTGTAGTAGCGATTCATGTAACATTTATCAATGTTTTGATGAAGAATTCTTCATGTCATATGCTATTTTCAATGGGACGCTTGTTAATAGTAGTTTTCTAAGCTATGGCAAAGTCGCACAGCATAAACAAGTACAGGTATAGGATTTCATCTCTGTATCTAAAAGTTAAATAATCTCGCCAGTTCTACTTCATAGATTGGTATTCACTATCCATGCTTCTACAAACGAGAGAGTGAAACACACGTAGTCTGGGATCTTCCTGATGGAAAATCTCATTTAATCCAGTTATGCATCTATTTTGGGATTATTGGATTGGGTCTTGTATTAGTAATTATTAGTGGATTTTGTTTGATTACAGGAAAAATATGCGAAGATTGGGTGTGGGTGTTGGTGTGAGTACAGATATGGGTATGTATCTTTTTATTAACACCCACACCCACACTCTTCAACAGTTATTCGGCTTGTCCACGTAACGCGACACTTCGCTGATTAAGTTTTGAAAAAATTTTTTTTCGAGTTGGACAGATCTCAGTGGGGTACTAGATGCAGTTTTTTACGCTGATTACGAATTTGGTAATAATTTTGTATAAAAATCAGATTTTGATATCGAAAACTGGATTTTAAAGTTTTCAAAAACCGTATTTTGGATTTTTTAACCAAGAAAGTTTTTCAGCAAAGGTCAAGAGACATACCATTCGATGCAGAATTAAATTCTCTACAAAATGGTCTATTTAGTTTTGACTTTGGCAGCTTAGAACAAATTGGAGACTTCGATACAATTCCCAACTTCCTGCTCAGTTTATGAGCTCTCAGATCGATGTATCAATCTCATTTTTGCATAGGGGATTGTCTACATAGAAAACAGTAACACTTATAAAAATCAAGTCATTCTGAGTACATTAAGTGCCTCAAAATTGATCAACAAAAAACTGTGTAACAGCGTTACGAAAAACGTAACAGCGTTACGTTTGTTTTTTGCATTTGTTATCTGAGCAAAAATGTTTTAGAGAAAATCTTTTTTACTGCCTGAAAGCCTATTCAATGCTCTACAAAAATGACTCTCGGAGCATTACATTTGAAGAAATGGTTTCGCAAGAATTTAGAGTTTTCTTGGCGGCACTGGAAAAAAGGGTCCTTTTATGTAACAGCGTTACGCCATGATAAAACCTTTCTAGATGCTTGAGACTTCAGTCAAAAAAGGCCATTTTTATACGATAAATAAAGTTCGATAAGCTGCGTCGAATGACGTTTGAACGAACTTCCTAGCTCTTAAACTTTTCGAGATAGTTGAAGAAGAATGTGTCAAAAACGTAACAGCGTTACGTTTGGACAAGCCGTATTACTGTTTATATTTTGTGAAGTCTTTCGAAGCACACACTATTTGAGAGTTGATGGATTGTTGTGGATTAAGAAAAAACCCACACGCATACCCTAATCGAAACAGATAAATAAAAGGATATCTCTTCTCATTACATCAAATTTCTTGTAACTTGAATAGCGTTGAAAAAGAGGATATGGATGCTAACGAAGAAAATACCTACACGAATAGTCACACTCACACTCACACCCATACTCTTATTTGCTTTACATTGTTATGGTGCTTGACGTCGAATGACATCTATTCCAGATACATTGATAGATGTAAATGAGTATTATGAACTAATGTGAACATATTGAAATGTGAGAATATTTTGATAACGGGATCAAAAAAAAAGAAAGAAAGAGAGTTTTATTAATGAAAAGAAAAAGATACAAAGTAAAAATAAACAAAACGTGTCATTCTTTATGTACAAACCACGATTGTTTTTCGTTTTCTGTCCATTGAATTGATAAAATATTTCTATTATCTATGCATATTCAAATCGATAAATCCAGACTTTGAAAACAAATGGGTGTCCAAGACATTGCTCAGAAGGATGCAAAAAAGCATCGTATTCACCGGAAGAACTTCGGAAATCAATGAAATATGGAAGTAGTATTCTGATCCGGAACGTCCCAGGATTTATCCGATGACTTCCGGTCATTTTCTCTAAGTTCTATTTACCTCCAAAGTTTCTCTGCTTGAACCAACCGACACGCCTTCATCTACATAGGGGAAGCCGAATGAAAATTATTTCTGTATATATTTTCAATAATAAAACTGTCCTTTCTGTTCGTGAAACAATTTCATTTATTTGTAAGAAACAAACATATATTAAATAGCACATGACGTTGGAAAATCGATAGAATAAAAGAAGGTTTGGCATATATGAAATAACGATGGTCTAAAAATGATTATTAACAAAAAAAAATATACTTTTTCTACTGAAGAAGTCGTTGAAGAAAAAATAGAACAATGATGGAAAACACATATATTTAGAACTTTGTAAATAAATGTAAATATGTCTTTTTGTGTCTCTGCAACATAAAAACACATGTCGTGATAAATTGTTAACATTAAATTTTGTTGAACAGGTCTTTGGATCGTAAATTTCAATATTCATTACGACAAATAAAATATCGCAAGGGTAATCATATGAATACACGATTCGTAACTATGAATGAAATAAAACACAACACGAATATAAAGGTAAAGTATGCTGTTGAAAAGAAATCTGAAAAGAGTTGCAATAGCCTTTGTGATATTCATAGGATATAGATTAACCTAAGAAACAAAAGTAAGGATTATATATTCTAGACACTTTCTTGTAGGTTTGATCAGTCGAGGTCTTATTGAGCGACTGTAATTAACTTACGTCTTGTGGTAATAAAGTTTTCAATAATTGAAATGCTTCATTACCTCTAGTACATTAACTGCATCTTTTATTGAACACACGCTGGCAGCTTTTTTGATAAGCCTCATCAGAATGAATGTAATAAGATCTCTTTCGACACATTCAGTCGCTTTTCCTCATTTTTCGAACAGTTGATCGTGCTGACTTATCTATATTTAGCCTAGTCTCGACACACTCCAACATCTTAACAGATTTAAATGTCTCCAAAACCATAAATATAACTTGTATTTACATGTACATTCTTCAGCATTAATTGCATCATATTTGTCCTTAAATTAATCTGCACTCGTCTTACAGGTATCTGCATACTTGGGCTCGGATGCGATTAATTGTTCAAATCGAATATAATCTTGTTTTTTTTTGCATCCTTGCCACAAACAATCGGCAACTCTGTAAGGTAAATTTCATCTTTCCTAATTTCAATAAGAGAAGGATAACCTCAACGTGCGAAAGTTTTTCCAAGTTTACTTTCAAAAAAATTGTATCAGAAGTATTGTTTGGATAATGATTACGAATTTATTATTATTTATATCTTTTAAGTATCTTATAATTTGATAGTAAAGACACGCAGTAAAAAATTAAAGTTAGAGAAGATTATTTCTACTTACATTGAAAACCATCTTCGTAGGTTTTCACGACATCGTCGAAGATTTTTACATCAACTAGAACAAAAGCTAATTCGATTCCAATATCACTTCTTACTTTCGATGAACTTTTGGTAACTATTTCAAGTACTCCTTTAAAATATTTCATAACTTTTTGAAATTGTTCATTTTCATTTATATCTGACCTTGTATATATTATAGTATTAAATTTATGTGATACTTGACATTGTGTTCTACTTGTAGAGCTCATGAACTACGTCGCCTTCTCTCTGCTGTCCGTAAAAATCCTTTAGAGTAGAGTGCGGATGTAGGTGTCGTCTGCGTCTTGGTGTAGATCTACTGTCGAACCGCCCATACTCACACCCACCAATCGTCAAATACTCACTATTTGAGAAAGATTTGCAAAACATAATTGTTGATGAGTATAGAAGGATTTACTAATGGACAGGCAGATGAAGACAACGTTCTCACCTACTTACCCTCATGATATCTATTCAGAAATATGAACATTCTTCATGAACACATAAAATTCAAAATAATAAAATCATTCGAAAAAAGACAAATATTATCTGTTATAAATAAATAGCTTCGTCAAACTTTTCTGAGATCTGACTTGGAATACTATTTTTAGTTTGTCTTCGAACATATATATTCCATTGATTATTCCAGTAAGATTTCATATACATGAGTAATCATCGCATATTTCTCCTGTGATCATACAAAATGCACTAAAGATTAGTAATACAAGAGATAATCCGATGATTCCGAAATAGACACACAGTTTGAATTTCGAATCGTCGATGTTATACTATTTCGTTTGTAGAAGCATGGACAGTGAATGCCAATCTATGAAATAGAACCGATGATATTATTTAACCTTTAAGATGCAAAAATAGAATCCTATGACTGTGCTTGCTTGTATGGTATGGTTTGATTATAGCTCAGAAAACTACTATTAACAAGCACCTCGTTGAAAATAACAAACGACCTGAAGAATTGTTCATCAAAACATTTAAAGATGAAACATGAGTATTCACCATAGCTTTCACATTCATGTACGATAGATGTATTGTTCAATAAAATACAACTTGTAATTGTATGAAGCTCACGTCTCCGAAAGTTTGTCACAAAACTAGGAACTACACTAGAGCTCAAAACGATACAAATAATGAAAAAAGTCGATACAATGAGCAATCCACAACACAAAATCATCAGACCTATTGAATAGCATGCAGCAATACACGCATTACTCATATATGAGTGTAATATGCATCACGTAGTCGAAATCTATTTTGAGCTGACTACTTACGCATATGATCGGTGACAAAAAACTCACAAACGTATGGGAAAAAATGATGCAAAATTTAGTTACGCTTCAGCGCAAGGTGATGCATTCGACAGAAATAAAAAAAATATATTAATCCCTTTAAGCTATCTGAAGCAATGACAAATTTTGTAGAATAATTGCAAGTGGATAGACCTGAAGGGAAAAGTTTCGCATCTCATAATAGAAGAAGTATTCAATGTATGAAACAAATGAATAGACAAAAAATTCTCAACAAATACAGGCAATATTACTAATTCGAGCAACTTTCTCGGAGATGCAAAAATTGTGCCTTTTTTCGAACAAATCTAATTCGAACAGTCTACAAACAATGTTTTCCTAATAAAGGAAGTCAAGTTATTTTTCGAGATCTGATATCTGAAACCTTATAAGTTTGAAAAACCTGAACATCAAGATGAATACTTGTTACTTAATAATTTCTATGTATTATACATAGTACATCCTTATTACAAACAGTGCCCTTAATAAGAACAAATTAAATTATTGCCAAACTAATGCTAAGTACTTAATTAATTTTCAACATGATTGCATCATTTTTACATCATTCGATTAAGCAAATATTTTTCTACTTAATTATATACAAAGGGATAAGTTTCTTTCACAATTATTTGAAAAAAGAGAAATTTTCGAGTCTTCCAGAAAGTTGTTTGGAGTCTTTTATCTATTCAGATGTGTTGTTCAATATATTCTTAAGAAAAAGAATTCAATACTTCTTCTGTTATGAGATAAACAATTTTTTTCTGATCCAACTTTTCTCTTTACGTCTATTCACTTGCAATTTTCGAACAATTCGTCATTATTTCAATCAGCGTAAAATGATCAATATTTTTTTCTATTTCTGTCGAATACGTCACGTTGCACTGAAGCGTAACAAAATTTGGCGTCATTTTCTCCAATACGCTTATGGTTGTTTTTTTTTACATTTGATGAAATGAATAAATAGTCGACACAAAATCGTTTGTGCGCAACTTATATACATTGAATTCATAGATGCATAAGGTGTTCGGTTGTGTATGTTACTGGATAGGTCGGGTGATTTTGTATTGTGGATTGATCACTATATTTCTTTTTTTCATTGCTGGCATCATTTTAGGCTCTATCGCAGCTTCTGGTTACGTAAAAGACTATCGGAAATGTGAGCTTTATACAGATACAAGTTGTCTTTTATTGAACTACACATTTATTGCACATGAATGTAAAAGTTGTGGTGAATATTCATGTTTCACCTTTCAATGTTTTGATGAACAATTCTTCATGTCATATTTTATTTTCAATGAAACACTTGTTAGTAGTAGTCACTTAAGTTATAATCAAGCCACACTACACAAACAAGCACAGGTATGGGATTTTATCTTTGCATATTAAAGTTAAATAATGTCATCGATTCTACTTTATAGATTGGCATTCATTATCCATGCTTCTACAAACGACAGAGTGTAACATCAGTTGTGTGGTACGTTCCTGATGGGAAATCTAATTTAATTAAATTATGCGTCTACTTCGGAATCGCCGGATTATCTCTTGTTTTACTAATTGTTGGTGTATTTTGTATGATTATAGGAAATATATGCAAAGATGACTTATGTTCTTGAAAGCTTATCGAAATGATCAAAGGCATATCTATGTTCAAGGGCAAACTAGGAATAGCATTACAAGCTAAATCTTAGAAAACTTTGTCGAAGTTATTTATTTTTAAGAGACAATATTTGTTTTTTTTCGAATGATTTTATTGTTCTGAATTTTATGTGTTTCGCGAAAAATGTTCTTATTTCTTAGTGAAAATGTTGAGTGTGAGTGAACGACGGTCTTCTCTTCATTCACCCACATTTGGTAAATATGTCTACAGTCAATACGAATTCTCTTTTGCAGAACCCTTAAAAAAACTTACTATTTGAGGATGGGTGCCTCGGTGTGAAAGAAATATCAACAGCCATACTGCTTCGAAATGAGTTTCTGCTCAAATGAAATGATATTGAATGTTCTCAAAAAAAAACTTAGACAAAGCTGACAGATTTAGAGACGATATCATTGGTTGGTGAATTGTGTTAATGGACTTCATCGTGCTTAATCGTTAGTATTTGGACATCTGAAGTCGAATCCGTGTCATTATGAAATCATTTATTCGGGAGCTTTTGTGTTGAGAACGAATTGTGCTGCATCGTAGGAGGAGTGTTCAACTTCGATCGGAATTGATTTGATAATGATGAACCATTTAACTTTCATATTCTACATTATATGAATGTACAGGATCATATACATACTTAGATGGTCTCTTTGCTCCAATAATAGACCACGCACAGTACTTTTCGTGATCATAAAATGCGACGAAAACAGATCGTTCAATGACGTATGTGTACAAATTGAATCTATCCAGAATCGGAATCAAGAGTATGATAGAGTTTTCTGTTTTATTGTTTGAAGACTCAAACTTGAGAAAAAAAGAAGACGCATACCCACACACCCCTGGAAGGGGTTCTTTTTTATTAAAATCTTATGATTTTTTTCTGTTCGACTAAAATGTCTTTTGTATGATAGATCTATGTCTGTCGACTTCTATTTTCACATATGAGTTCATAATGACATCCGTCTTGAATAGACTTACCAAATCTGTCAATTTAGCCCCAAGACTGATGGTTCTTAGATTTTTCTTCTCGTGAAGAAATCTCTTGGATTTCAGAACTGATTTTTAAGATTTTCTCCCGGTTTTAGAGGTTCTGGTCACTTTGAATTTTAATGGCATGTTGAATCAATAAGAAAACATATTGTAGCTGCTGAAGTTCTCTAAAATAAAGAAATTCTATGTCAAGAACTTGTGTATCCTTCAATAAAAAGAAAGAACTTTGCATTTATTGAACGCTTTTGTTGCAAGAAAATGACCTTATTAATGTGAAAAATTTATTAGAAGACGATCTTTCGCTATAATCTTCACCACAAGTAGTAATAATTGTCAATTCTGTTTCAATATAAAAATCAATGAAAACTATTGAAATGAAATTGCACATCAGAAAAATATACTCATGTTGAAAAAGTTCTACGAATGGTACGATTACTAATTTATTATTTAAATGTATTCATGTCAGTTATTCAAATCGATTTTCACTTAAAATTCATTTTATAATTTGTCACTATGTTTTAATGCATGACTGTATAATTACTAACAATATAACGAATATGCATTTACCTTTCTTTTTTGTCTTATATGTTACTTAGAGGAAAAATTTTGCCTTTTCCCATTAGGCAACAGAATATAAGAAGTGTTTTATTGAACGAAAAATCTTCCAGTTTTTGAATCTGGAACATGATAACTCTGATTTCAATGGAAATATCATTCAGAATGACAGTTCACTAGCTACACATGTGATCGGTTTTGGTGTTAACGATTTAAACATAAACATTTCTATTAATCTAGTATGGCAAAAATAGTCGTTCTAATGCAATGCACTATATCATATATGCTTTTAGACAGTGAGATCATATATGGAACGAGTACCATCAGTAATTTGAACCAAATGACAAAAAAGTTATTCATGAAGGAATGAATGTCTGATGAAAGACTAGATGACAAGGATAGAGTTTTCATCCAACATTTTAACAACATCTTGAATAAATTCATCGTCAAAATCAATACGAGAACTCGATACATTTCTATTAAAGAAATAAACAGTACTCATATGATTCGGACTAAAGAAAAATCTCCAGTATACCAATCAGTATAATGTGCGTTATGTCGGTTGTTTTTGTTGAAAGTGCTGAATTATGGGTGTGGGTGTGGGTTTGGGTTGAAGTAACTATCGCCCACACCCACACCCTAATTGAAGAAAATATTTTTTTGGAGAATAAACTATATTAAAAATTTTAATTAAAGAAAAACTAAAATATATATTATTTTCTTTCATTAAAATAAATCTAAATAGAGCAATTGAGCACAATATGTCTTGATAATGATTCAATTATTTTGAACAACTCTTTCTCATGAAATCTGTTAAATGTTTCCTATCCATTTGAATGTATTCTTTAAACTTGTGAGTTATATTATTTTAGCAAAAAGATATTTATTCTTCTTCATGAAAAATAAATACAAAACATATTCGCAATTATAAAAACACGTTGTCAAAACTCTTAGCATACAATTCTAAAAAAGAATAAATACTAAAGTTAGTTGAAAAAGTTATTTAAATCTCGACTTATTCTAAAATTCAATGGTCTTATTGATATTAATATTCGATTATTAACAGAGTTCGTCAATTTCATATTCTTTTACATATAACGGAAAAACTTCTTTTTTCTATAGAATCATATTTTGAAGTAGAAAAATTTTAAGTTTTTCTCCTCGCAACGAAATCCATTATCGTCAAATCTATTGAAATTAAGATAAATGCATGGAAAGATAGCTTGAAATTAGAACTTTCGCACTCACATCTTTTTTAACGAAAAATTTCAGTGATTACTGTTAAATTTTTCTTGAAAAACCATATTCTTTTTAGCAAAAATGGTAAATCTTTTTCTGTTTATATTTTATTAATCATGCATCCTACAATAGTCGAAAGAACTTCATTATATCCAAAAGTTCTGTTTTGTTTAAAAGAGCATTTGAAAGTATGTGTGTATGCCTGAAAGAGTCTTTTGCTTTTTTTATTATATAAAAAAGTTTTTCCATGAACATTTTTCGACGTATTGAAGATGTCATCCTTTTTCTCAGTATAACAAATAAGAATTAGAATAAAAAAATGTGTCAGACACTGTAGTCAGACATACTCTGTCAAATAAGAATAAATAAATATATAAAATCATGGGCCATAAAGAAATGAGTATTTCGAAATGAGCTACTTTTTTAAGGTTATTTGATGAATATCTCTCGAAAAAGTCATGTTAGACATTTAAGAAAACCGTGTATACACTGTTTCAACCAAGAGTTTTCTGAAAAAAACGTGTTCGGTATGCACACTTTTGTCCAACTCACAACTTTCATAGAATGTTTTTTCTTTGTCTGATAGCTCTACTTAGCTAGCGCCAAGAGACATGGGCACTTCTGGACTTAGATAAACGTTTTCTTTAGCAAACCTTGTTTTTCAAAGATTCTTCGCATTCTTTTCTTTCGAAAGTACTAAAAACAATACGGACGTATTTAGAATTATACGAAAACCTATACTTCCTAAACATTTTTCATTGCAAAAATGTTCTTTTACGAATTTTTTTTAAATATTGAAAATAAATATTCCTATGAAAAAAATAAGTCACATCCTCATTAGGCTTATTTTATACGACCAACCAATAATATCAACCAAAAAAAAAAGAAAAAAGACATCTATTGAGAATAAGAAAAAGAAATGTGAGTCATAAACGTTCGATGAAAGGAAGAAAAAGAACAACAATTACATTTGTGCCGTATTTAGTTTTCTATATTTTTTCTTCTACGTCATCATCTGCATCCAGAGCTGGGCAACTCAACTCAACTGAATTTCTGAGTTGAAATGAATTGAATCGGGCATATTTTTTTAGAGTTGATGAATTGTGTTGAGTTGAATTGAGAATAGTTTTCTGAATTGGTGAATTGAAATGAATTGAATCGAACATAATTTGCAAATGCCTATGAGTTGGATTGAATTGAGTCGGAAAAAAAAGTTATAATCAAGGAATTGAATTGAATTGAATTGGAAAAATTTTCGTGAATTCGTTGAATTGAATTGAGTTGAAAAATTTTCTTCGAGATCTATGAATTCAATTCAATTCAACTCAGAAAAATCTTGCAAAACTTTGCTGTATGATTGATTAATATAATAAAATTGGAAATAGTCAGTGCATGATTATGATTTAGTTTTTAGTTGTTATCCAAGTCTTTTGTTCCGACGTGGCTGATTTAGTACACGTTTCAATATATTTACATATATCTATATATTATATTTGTCTGAAAATTCCTTAATCTTATCGTTATTTTCTTCCTTTATCTGTTCGGTACGTTTATAAGCTTTATCTATTAACGTTTTCAATGCGCCGACGTGTATATCGATTCTTGCGGATCATAGGTGCAATGTCTATTTATCTGTTTATGTACAAGGCAAACATTTTACATGGTATTTGCTTTGGTGAACTGATATAATATCAGTTAGATAATGTAATAGACGATGGTGGAGTTAATGATAAGAAAGAATCGATGTTTATTATGAAAAAACATGGAGTTTACATACAGGATAGGTGACAGTTTAGAAAAGTAGAGAAACTTCTTCGATTTGTTTAAAATAAACCGCTATAAGGAGAATTAAGCAATCATTTTTTCTTATTCACAAAGTATATCGAGAAAAGAGATAGCATAACAGCTGATAAAAGGACGTATTAAGTGCATCAGCTGATTGCGGACAAACAAGTGCATATATCAGCTGGATAGAAAGAAACAAATATATATAGACATCAGATCGAGGGACGTAATAATATCTGTATTCAAAGATATCATCTCTACTAATGTATTCATCTTTTGTCCAAAAAGATTCGATATAACTGTATTTTCATTCTTACTTCACTATCCTTGTTGTATAAATACTGGAAATTATTCTGTAGTGAATAAATAACATTTTTTTTCGTTTTACAAATAAAACGCTAAACTAGCTTTAACAGGAAGTGATATCAATCTTGTTCACCGATTTTATCATGTCATCTGATACTACTGAAACATCATTACAATCTTCAATTGTTGTATCTGGTACAGCAAGCTCAACTGATGTAAGTTCTGCTACAAAATCTGGTGAAAAAACAGCACGTGATCAATTTTATACTGATATTAAAATGATGGATGAAAAGAAATCATGGCAGGCAACATGCAAAATTTGTAAAGGTACAATACGTGGAACCAAAGGTGTTACTTCCAATTATAATCTACATATTAAAGATTTTCATCCAACTGAATATAAATCATGGCAAGAACAATTACAGTCCATAAGTTTAACGGGTCAAAAAAAATTACCGATACAATAACTGTTCAAAAAGTAAAGTATTATTCATCAAGCTCAACGTATTCGAATATTCATCCACGTCAAGTTGAATTACAAAAATCCATCGTTGAAAATTTAATAATCGAGCTTGGTCTTCCTTTATCACTTATTGAACGTCCAGCTTTTATTAATTTTATGTCTCATGTTGATCCTAGATTTTCTACAATTAGTCGACGTACACTAACTCGTACAATATTACCAAACTTATACACAAAAATGTTAGATGGCTTAAAATCGTTCTGTTCAATAGCAACGTCTATTTCATTGACCTTAGATTTATGGACAGACAGAAGACAACGTGCATTTTTTGCTTTGACAGGTATAAACAATACTATATGAAGACTACTATTAGAAAGTTAATTTATATATATTCACTTTTATAGGACATGCAATTATTAATTCGGAATTTAAATCATATGTCATGTCTTTTCAACCAATTTATGGTAATCACCGAGCGCCTTTATTATTGGATGCATATGAAGCATGTATTAGTAGTTTTAATATACAAGGAAAGCTCGTACGATTAGTTACAGACAGCTCTTCAAATAATATTGCAGCATTTAGTAGTTTAATTATATCTGGTTTTGAATCTTATTTTCAAGATGACGATGATAAATTATATTCAGATTGGTGCAGCGATGGTGAACAAATCGAATCAGATGAAACTACAATTGATAATAATATGTCATTGGACGCTCAAGATGTTCTTAAACAATTTCTTGATTCAATTGTTATTGATGATGATTCATTTCGTTTGCCCTGTTACGGTCATTCAATTCAGTTAGTTGTCAAAGATGGTTTAAAAGGTTCAACTTGTGTTCAGTCTTCATTAGAAAAAATTTCGAAAATAGCCAAGTTATCTCATTCTTCAACAGTAGTAGCGGAACGTCTTGAAAGTATTCAAGTATGTATTCCAAATGCCAATAAAACTCGTTGGAATTCACAATATGAAATGGTTATGACTATAATTAGTATTCAACCATCTGATTTAAATGAGATTTTAATACAAACACAACATCGAGAATTATGTCTTAAATCATTAGATTATCAAATGCTTAATGAATTTGTTTCTTTATTAACACTTTTTGCTGAAGCTACAACTATTACACAAGCACAAAACACTCCTTCAATTTCGATTGTAGCTCCTTCAATTTTAGCTATTTATGATGATCTTTTACTTGAACGGGCAAACGTTAAACATGCATCAAGTTTATGCGAATGTTTATTAGAATCACTTTTATCTCGTTTTGGTGGTATGTTAGAGCAAATGTTATTAGTAATTGATATTTCGGAAAAGAAAAAAAAGAAAAAATTTTATGATCTTTTTAAAGATCCTGTCTTTTTATTAGCACCATTTTTAGATGGTCGATTTCGTTTAAATTGGATATCAGGTTCATCTCTTTTGGAACAAGTACAAGAAGAATTATCTAGCAAAATACAGCAATTTGTATTAGAACAATGTATTTTACTTGAACGAGCTAATGTACCATCTGGAACATCAGATAATGATAATCCAACGCTAAGTCCAATAGCACAAACACAATCATTATCTGCTTGTGCTGCAACAAGTCCTATTACACCAAAACGAAAATATTTATTTACAAACGTTGTCAAGGAAACAAAAAAGCCTAAACCTGATCCATTCAGTTATATTAAAGATGAAATATCCAAATATTTGAATGATGAAAATACAGATGCTATGGTTCTTTTAAAATCTTCGAACATTTATCCAACACTATCCAAATTAGCAACGAAAGTTCTGTCGATTCCTGCAACTTCTGCTCCTGTAGAGCGTGTTTTTAGTCAAAGCGGATTTCTGTTTCGCCAACACCGTGCATCAATGACACGTACTACTTTACAACAATTAACAATGCTCAAATGCAATCGTGATCTATATTAAATATATGCTTTGGGGCATTATTTTTATCAAACTTCATCAATTTTTTCTCTACTATTTTCTTTTCTTATTATTTATCACTTTGTTTATTTATTAGTTGATTCGAAATTTTTATTATCCTGTTGTATTTCGTTGTAAACGAAACGATTTTTTTATAAGATCAACAACAATAAAGTCTTTTTAACGCGTTCAACTAAGGATAAACCAGAACAAAATTTATTACATAGAATTTTGTAATAATACTGAGTTGATTTCAACTCAATTCAGTAATTGAATTGAGTTGAATTGAATTTAAAAAATTTTTTTAGCATACATGAATTGAGTTGAATTGAGTTGAAGAATGCTTCTCAACACGCATGAGTTGAACTCTAAGAAATTCTGAAATTATACGGATTGAATAGAATTGAGTTGAGAAAAGTTTTCAACATAAACGAATTGAATTGAATTGAGTTGGAAAAATTTTTCAGAGATCGCCGAGTTGAATTGAATTGAATTGAACTTTTCTTTCAATGAATTGAATCGAATTGGACACCTTTTTGAGTTGAGTTGCCCAGCTCTGTCTGCATCTAATTCTCTTGTTATTAGTCAAGGTAAATCAAAAGAGGCTTTGATTCACTTCATATTTCTCAAGTAAGAATTATCAAATAGAATTTTTTTCTACAATTTATATTTTATTTTAGCGTACTATTAAAGTCGGAAATATTTCTCAAGATTTATCTATTCAACAATTGGAGAATTTATTTACTGATAATCAAATTGAAGGAATTGAAAGTATTCATATTCCAGTAGATAATCTTGGTTTTCAATTTGGTTTTTTATTCATTACATTTAATTCAAGTCAATATTTTGAAGATTTTTGTTCAAAAATTGATGATAATAGTAAATTTTTATATATTACGTACGTAATATATATCTCAAGTTTTGAATCAAAAATCAATATATATTTTTTTCTTTTAGAGAAAGAAAATACAACGGTCCTTTCATTGTTGAACCACATGAGCTACCAGATTGTAATTTAAATAATCAACAAGAAATTGAGTATGATTGTATATTAAAAAATTAAGGTATGTGAAAAAAGTTCGCTTCATTTTTTTTGTCGATGTATTTTTGCAACTGCTTGAGCAATTTCGATCAATAAATAGTCATTTTAAAGAGCATGTAAAAGTGTACTTTTGATGTAAAAATCAAGACTCTAGCTCAACTAGTAAGCGAGGAACGATGAAAAAAGTTTGTTATGTGTTTTTCGCTCTTAGAAAACAGTTCCATAATGTAAATAAACAGAATATGAAGCAAATTATTTTCATCTTGTATATATTTATTTTTATTTATTTTGACAACAAAAACTAACTGTAGGAAAGATAAATGTACAATAAAAGAATCATATATTTATTCTACGCATAAACGACATGTACAATGCTGTTTAAATCTAGTAACGCTACCTCCCCATGTGATGAAAACCGGAAGAAATTCGGCGGTTTACCGCGGTTTTACCGGTCCGGTTACCGGCTCCCATTACCGCAATTTGCATGGTATACCGCGGTTTACCGCTAAAAATGATCCGGTATTTGCGATATGGATCTTTTTTTGTTTACAATTTCTTTCATTCTTAATGGCATTTGATGTACAGCCTTTCTTAAAATTTTTGAATCTAATGATTTCCATGCTTTCATAATTCGTCGTTTTAATTCGAGTAAAGATTTTGGCTGGTCTTGTCCTTCTCCATAAACTTTATTCGTTATAACGGCCCATATACGTCCAATACACCATAGATCATCCATTTTTGCAGGAGTTTCATGTTTATCAAAAAAATTAGGAACATTTTCAATCAAATATTCTAGAGCAACATCAGCATCATGACATTTCGCATGATCTTGTTCGAATATCCAATCTTCATTATCATAAAATAATACTGTTGTTGTAATATCATCAGTTTCTTCAATTCTTTCTCGAACATCAGTTAAAGTTGGTAATACCTCATTTACATAGCGTTCACCATCAATATTACCATTAATGAAAACCAATTGTGTTAAACCTTTACTTGTCATACCGCCATAAACGTGTAAACCTTTTGAATGTTTTCCCACTTCCCATGAATCTAATTCTTCACTATCATATACCCATCGTCCATGATGTTTTGGATTACGACCACCGCCCAACAAAAAAACTTGTGAATCAGTAATTAAAAGCTTGTTCCACCACAACAAATCTTGATCTTTATATGTTTTACAAAAGTTTAATCTTGCCTTTTTATGATAATCAGTTAATTTTGTTGCTCTTGGTCTTACTTTCCATTTTAATTCAGCATCATGTAATATGTGTTGCACTGTTTTATAACTTATATTCAATTGCAGACCTGCTTTTCTTAAACTAAACTTTTTATTGTGTCTTTTTCGCAATACCACCTTTTCAATTTTTCTTGAAACTTCAGGTCTACCTGTTCGAATACCATCAAAAAATGCTTTGGGATCATCAAAGCCAACATTTTTCCATTTTGTAATAAGAGTATCTGTGCATTTCAATCGTTTTTTAATTTGTTTTCGTTGAATTTCATCTTGTTCCATTTGATTAATGCGCACACGAATGATCAAATTTTTCAGTTGTTTATGTGTAAGACTTATTTTCTCATCTTTAGCTGGTGGTGAAGAGCCATTTTGGTTGAAACGTAACCTTTCTCTCCTTGCTTTACCCATCTTTTAACTTTCGTCTGCACAGAACATAGAGAAATAAGTCATTTTCATCTAACTTCTTCAGCCTATTGACTTTGCGACCATTCATTGTCTATCTCTCTTATGGAAATGTATATTGTTTATGTGAACCAGACGACCTATTGTGTGAAGAAGTTATATAAAGCGAGCATAACTGTCACTGTTGCAAGGATATTTTTCTCATGAACTTCGTCACAGAAAAAAAAGATGTTCTGTTTTCATTTGTACTTTTGTAATTTTAAATGTATAAAAAAAATTATCTCCAAAAAACATGAATGATATTCTCGCATCTATATCNGCATAGCATATTCCCATGTGCAAAATAAATGGAATATATAATTTTTTCGCTTAATTTCCTATATGATTATCATTTCATCTCAATTTAATATTACAGATATACCGATCATTACTGTATGCACTTCCAAAGTTTCAGTCATGAGTAAAGAGAAACGAATGAGAAAACTGAAAATCTATCTCGTGTACTCTTGCATTATTGTGAGAAATATTTATAAAGGAGGGAGGCGGATAAGGCCATTTTCTGGCCCCCAATATTTTTGCATAAAAATCATATATTCGGAATCAGCATCAAATTCTGAACAAAACGAGGTATTTTTTTACTACAAAAATGGATTTTATTTTTTTTGAAAAATTTTCGCTCCTATGACCCCTCAGGAACTTCGAAAATTTTTTTTTCTCAAATTTCTGTGAAACGTACATCATTCGATTCAGTTTTTCATGCTGATCATAAAGATCGCATCGAAAATTGAAAAAAATTCAATCTTGGTCGAAAAAAGTGGAATTTATGCAGAGGTGGCGCTAGTTACCTAATGAAGTTGATGTTGTTTTGGTGCACAATGGAAAGGTTTGGTAGCGCTGAAAACTCGCTATATATACTCAAAAACATATAAGCTTCCAGAATATTGCATTTAAAATACTTCAAATGCCAAGTTTTATTGTAAAATATCGTATTAAGGTCCAAAAACCGTGGAAAACCGTATCTTTGTTGAGTTGATTTTTCTCTATCGGTCTTAGTAGATGAGGTAGCAATCTGAAATTTATACCAGATATTCAGTTTTGAATACTCTACCAAATGAGCCTACTTTGGTTTGAAAACAAAATATGCTTTTTTTGAAAACCGGGTTTTTGAGTCGGAGGTTTTCCAGAAAACCTTTGAGATTTTTTTAAACATGCCGTTCGATAGAGCATAAAATTTGGAATAAAATGGTGTGTCGCTCAAATTTTTGCGATATTTGTCGGCTGAGATGTCAAACTTTCAAAAATCCAGATTTTTTGGTGGACCGTTTTCCTACCCAATCCTCAAATGCTGCAGTTGTTTGAAAAACGATCAGAAAAATTTGAGCGACACACCATTTTATTCCAAATTTTATGCTCTATCGAACGGCATGTTTAAAAAAATCTCAAAGGTTTTCTAGAAAACCTCCGACTCAAGAACCCGGTTTTCAAAAAAAGCATATTTTGTTTTCAAACCAAAGTAGGCTCATTTGATAGAGTATTCAAAACTGAATATCTGGTACAAATTTCAGATTGCTACCTCATCTACTAAGACCGATAGAGAAAAATCAACTCAACAAAGATATGGTTTTCCACGGTTTTTGGACCTTAATACGATATTTTACAATAAAACTTGGCATTTGGAGCATTTTAAATGGAATATTCTGGAAGCTTATATATTTTTGAGTATATCTAGCGAGTTTTCAACGCTACCAAATCTTTCCATTGCGCACCAAAACAACATCAATTTCATTAGGTAACTAGCGCCACCTCTGCATAAATTCCACTTTTTTTCGACCAGGATTGAATTTTTTTCGATTTTCGATGCGATCTTTGTGATCAGCATGAAAAACTGAATCGAATGATGTATGTTTCACAGAAATTTGAGAAAAAAAATTTTCGAAGTTCCTGAGAGGTCATAGGGGCGAAAATTTTTCAAAAAAAATAAAAATCATTTTTTTAGTAAAAAAAATACCTCGTTTTGTTTAGAATTTGATGCTGATTCCGAATATATGATTTTTATGCAAAAATATTAGGGGCCAGAAAATGGCCTTATCCGCCTCCCTCCTTTACTGCCGACACGAGCAAGAATGAATTTCAAATAGAATATCCATCGATTGGTGGCAGCGGTGGTCAATAAAAATTAATAGAACAAGACTGTGCTGCTGATCGATACACATTCGAAGAAGCAATCACACCTCCGACTGGCATTACACGAGATAGTGGCAGAATCATTATTAGTAAAGTTACCAATGATTATATGTCATACAGTTATTTTCGACCACCAACATTTGAAACTATGACATCATGGTCAACATTACGACGAGAAGCATAAGCAATGATTTAAGACTTTTCATAATACTTTTCAAGCGCTTCTCAACTTTGTAAGAAAATAAACAAATAACGCGACTTTTTGGTCGATAATCCCTCTCCTGAAAGGAGTACAATGTGATAAAAGCACAATAGCATGGCTAGTTCTAGAGTCTTGCATTCCACCCAGTGATCTCTCTGGTGTATAATCATTGACCAATGATCATAATGTGATTTGAAAAAATGAGATATTATCATTCTCAGTGAGCAACTGCGCTATAATCTTTTTTCTTTCACAACCTAGAGGGCTATATTAAAACATAATATTTTATCAGTTTTATTCTCACTCATTGAATAGCCACAGCCGAATAGACATGATTGATACATAATCACTTAATTAGTTCCAGTGGTCCGAAAGGTTCTTTTTACAAACGTCCTGTTCAGCAGCTAGTCGGGTGTGGATGTGGATGTGCGTGCGTGAGTGTGGATATGAGTGTGCACATGTGACGGTGCAGGTGTGTGAGTGTAGTTGTGGGTATCAGTGTGGGTGTGAGTATGGCTGTCTGTGAGATATTGGTTATCTTCTCGATAAAACTCACACTTGCTCTATGCTCACATCCACTCACCCTTGTTGCATATAATAATTGATTATTTTATAAGTGCATAGCTTTTTATGAAAAGAGAAAAGTCAACTGTTTGATTAGATGAGAGTTCTCCCGCTTATAGTTATGAAACTGCAATATATACGAATAAAAAAAACGATTGAGATTCATAAACTAGGATAATTTCGTGTCCAACAGTCAAAATGACTGAATTTCGATAGTATGTCATAATTTCAAGTATGAAGTACATGTTTTATTGGAAATTAAATCTCATATTTGGATAGAGCATGAAAATTTGCATCTATCTGGCATAGCCTTATTAATATTCAAGATCGTTATATGGAAGTCGAAGGCTCTAGAGAAAGTTCAGTACAGAGACATATATATTAACTAGTGAGAATCCGTGCATACTGCATGGCAGCTCTTTTTTCTTTAACGCATGACCTCAAACCTTTCACTCAGTAACAGACACACAGACACTCGACATTGTGTACATTGAAGTCCTACGACGTTATATTCTTATATCGCGTATAGTCCATGTAGTCTTACGGCCTTATAGCCTTACCTCTTTATAGCCTTACCTCCTTATAGCCTTACCCCTTTATAGCATTATCCCCTTATTGCTTTACTCCCTTGTAGTCTTACTCCTTATAACCATACCCCCTTATAGTCTTATTCCCTCATTGCCTTTTTTGACCTTTAACCTTTGACCCGACACAGACTGGGAATAAAACTTTTGTCTTCATCGATACAAATTCCATGTGCACACACTAAATTAAGCTGGTAGAAAAAGCTTATTACTTTATTGAAAATTGTGTGATCTTTAAAACGGCATTGTTAGAAAATGGCTCCGGCAAAGTTTTCATTGAGTATTAAAATCATTTTCTGAATTTGAACTAAGTGCTTAATATTATATCGAACGAAATAAAAAACACGCTGTTTTAAAATTTTTCCCACTACCTTACATTCATAGCCACATGCTATATACTTATCATAAGAAAATGAATTTTCCAGGACAATCTAATGTCAAATTACGAGTTATATCCCGTGAATTGAATGCATAACGGTGATTTTTAGCTATACATCATCGACATGATGCTGCATCCTTGCAGTAATATCTTTAGTTTGTCTCATTCATTGCATAGTGAAGCGGCAAAATTTGAATTCTTTAGAAAGGAGAATTTATCATGCTCTCATTGAAAAAAGCTTATCAGCTTTTTGATCATATAGCAACGATTCAATTAATGTTTATTCGCAATATGAGATTCTTGACTTTTTATGATAATCAGCAGCATCGATTAATTTGAAAGGAACCGGTTTGTTATTATTTACATACTTTAAAGATTGAAAACTACAATGTTTCTTATTGAACTCAAATACTTGTAATCAAATGAGAATCTTGGCGGGTGTGGGTGTGGGTAATTTTTGTTTTTTTTCTCAAAAGAACAGCAATGACTTTTACAATTAACGATATCTTCATGCAGATCTTTTCTCAATAGAAAAATTTTAGATTTTTTATTTTTTGTCTTCTGCTCTGTACACGATTCGAAGTATCTTCTAGCCACTGTATATATTTCAAAAAATTAATCGATAACTATTAGAGCTGGAAAAGTCTTAAAAGATGAAACATTTTCGCTACTTTTCAAAACCGAGTTTTCTCAAAAGAAAAAATAGATGAGAATCATCCCCGTTTCTCAACTAAAGTACATCCGATCGACCTATGCCAAGATTTACAAAAAAAACTCCAGTTAAAATAGATTTTTCAGCTTTTATCTGAACCGAATAAAATAAAAGAAAATCAAAAGAATTAGGCAACCGAAACAGTATCTAGTATCTAGAGATGTAAGTCGATCAACTGAGCAAGAGACGACGGAGGGGGGGGGCAGTTTTTGCTCTTGTAACAGTAATATATTCTATAAAAAAGTATTCGAAAAGTTTGAGTTTATGACAACTTTACCCCTATTGATCAAGATCTTTGTGTCCTAAAACTTTCAAAATTTTCTAATGAGCTATTTTCCAAAAGTCTCGAAAAAGAAGGCTTAGATCGCATACTTAACTGGTATAGATAGTTAGGTATGATCTGATTTCGAAAAAAAACTTTATTAAATAGCTATAAATATCAAGCACAAATATGAAACTTATATAATTCAATGAATTCTGTATAATTCAATATTGAAAAAAAAAACAATTATTATGCTATTCAAATCAGTTATCGATTGTGATCTATTCAAACAAAAAATTAGTCAGTAACAAAAACGAAAACTCATATCTAGTGACATCTTATATTCTCTAATAAGTGTAAAAAAAAACGTACGTCGCTAAGTAATGTTTCGAATCTTCATGGCGATGATAGAAAATAAAAAAATATGTTTTTGAAAAATAGAAGCGAAAAATATCTAAACGTTGATCAGGTTTGACTCCGTGAGTGATAATTAAATAATAAACTTGATTGTTTAAGCTTTTTTCTGTCTTAATAAAATACTATTTATTGAATATCCTTGTCATAGTGATTGTCGAAAAAAATGAAACTAATTCAGCACAAAACATTTTATAGTGACGAGAGCTCAGCATGAAATTCATTTACGACTACTCAGCAAGTAATTTCGATCTACCAATAAAAGTTATAGGTGAAAATGAGAAAAAAATCAGTCGTAATCATAAAAAGAATTTCTATTGATCAAATATGAGAAAAAATATTTAGATTTACTATTCTTTCTACTTTAATATGCATTTATTCTTATTCATTTTATTGATCATAAGACACTATACTATGTACAAAAGCTAATTTGTATGTTGACTTCTCATATAAAATCTGTGAATCCAAAAAAACTCATTCTTCTTTTCTTTTTTCAATGAAGAATATATTTACTTTTCATTCTTTTAAAATGCCCTCGAAAAATTATTTCACATAAGATTTCAATAAGAATTTAAACAAATAGAAAATGTTAATTAGTTCTTTTTTTTTTGCTTCTGATAGAAGAAATCGCTTGAAATTCAAATCGATCATATACAACATATTACAGTTCAATCTTATAATTTTAATACATCTTGGTAAAAATTTTTCTTATTCAATATTTTTTTTTCTATACAAAATTTATTATTAGATAAACTATTTCATCATAAAAGCAAACGCTTATTATTATTAATGAAGACTATTTAAAAAAATATTTTCATCGTCCTTGAAGTAAGTTTAGAAGTGAAATAATCCAATATCTGCATATGAACTTTATTTGAAATTTGATTCTTATATTTTGTGAAACACGGTCTGAAAGGATTCCGCTGGATTTGGTGACTTCTTCTGAACTAGTTATGTGCTTAAGATTGATACACTAGTTATAATGCTTGATGGATATTATAGAATATTCATAGAGATATTGTAATTCATAGAATATTCTAAGATAGACTTATGCAGTTTTTTTTAAAACTCAATTCGATCGAGTTACAAGTGCTCTGCAATTTTCTATAATCAGTATTTTTCATTTTAGATTCAAGTTTATTCTTGACTTTTACAATATCGCGTAAGTTCACTGTGGGATTCGTATGATGGTTCTTGTTTAATTTTCTTTCACATTGACTGAAATATATTGTGATTAATATGTTTTATCATCGACGTGCATTAACACTAGGTAGGAATTCGTAAACCGAAATATACATTGATTAATCCTCTTCTTTAGAATCAGAAATTTGAAATAAATTGTCATTGAGACTCATTAACATTCAATGCAAACACGATATTTCATCATATCAAGGAAACCATAATATTCCATGTTGACTATGGTTTAGACTCAAATCGGTCATTAATAGTTAATCCATTACGTGATGTTACATTATCGAATTTATTCGTAACTGTAGTATAATGATAATCATATGTATCAAAGAAGTTTCTTTTCCATTTGATCCAATGATGTATGTAACAACAAATTATAACTTTCAATATCAAGAATAATTATTAGTTTAAAAAAAATGATAAAATTAAAATATCATATAAAGGATCTTATATAATTTAATATTCTCAACACAAACAAACAGGTACACCTGGTTGTTATGTGCCATCATATCGTATAAGTGTCAAAAGAAAACGTATTCACAATAGCAAAGGTCATCAAACTTCAACTATTCATATACATTCAATAAATGAGATATCTCGTTTAAATAAAAAAAAAAAAGCTAGTCAATAAATACATAATAACAAAAAAAATTCGATAGGTTCTAATAAAAATCTTTGCTTTTATTATCATTTACAAGATCTTTTTAGTATTGTTTTGCTTTTTCATTTTTTTCTAATTGAAGATTAGTTGTAACATGACATCAAAAATTGATCGATTTTTTAATCCAAAAGATGGAACTTATGCAAATGTACCAATCATACCAGTACATCCAGAAAAATTTCGTGGAAAACGATTATTTGGCACTAAAGTTCTTATTGGAAATTGGTATGAAGATCAAACAAAGGTAAGCTTTTTTTCTATATTAACAGTTTACTGTTATCTATCGGAGAAATCTTTCATTTCTACAGATTTTCAATCGCTATCATAGAAATTCATGAAAGAAATAACCATATAATTACATACACTCACGAAAAATCGATGTATTCATTCTTCATAAAACAGTAGTTCTCAGCGTCAACTATACATAGAAATAAGGCTTTGTAGGGAGATTAATGAAGTAAGCATAGGCCTAGTCTCAAAATTTTTCTTTTGAAATGAGGAGAATTCGGCGAGAATTTTGACTTTGAATGAAATATTTAGGAAAAAATCGAATCATTTATTATATAAAATTTGAGTTTAAAAGAACAATTCATTCTAGCAATCAAGAAGTGTCAATGCAATTTAGTTTCTTTTAATATGAAATATAAGAATAAAGCGTTAATTTCGGTTGGATTTTCAAAATTAATTTGTTCGATTGTTTCTTTTTGCCTGTTCGACTAACTAGAAGTATAGTAAAATAATGTAAAAAAACCTGAACGAAATCTTCTCAATATCTATCATTTCAGAGCAGAATTGAAAGAACTCTTTCGTATATTTCTGAATCGTTAAAGCCAAGGAAATCAATGCAAACGAGCAAAATAGACTAGCTTTAGTGCTCTAGAAATTGATGACAACTAATTGATTCCATTCTAACCCTGCTTCGAAGTATCTTGGATTCTAGATTTAGAAAAAGTTAAAAAATGCTATCTATGACTGACATCGATTCTTCATTTATTGCTAAAATGAGACTTTAACTTGCATTGACTTTTTCTTTTACCACTGATTAAGAAAGTGAAATAAAACTGAAATTCTTCCTTGTATATTTTTACATTTTGATTATTTAGTTTAAAGAATCAAGTCATAGATCCAAATCATTCTATCATATTGATTATCCAGCACACGTTGGTTCTGTACCAGATACTGTTTTAAGACGTAAATTACTTGGATCACAAGAAGATCGACCTGGAAGAATGATTCTTGATCATCATGATATTGACGATCAAAAACAACTTATTAGCAGGTACAGCAAACCAAAACTGAAGTTCTTTGCTTTTTTCTTCTAATTTCAATATGTATTTGAAATAAAGTTACGATGAACAATACAATAGACGAGGAGCTTATGGAGAACAGCAAGTAAGAAAAATATTATAATTAGTATCGTATTTGATGATTAAATGTCATCAAGGAAACATCAGAACGAAGATGGGCACTACAAGATGATCTTTGGTTACCTGAACGTAGTGATCATCCTCTTGAAAGTACACCAACAAGTTGGGGTCTTGTCGAAAGAAAACGTTCACAAAGTCAAAGTCTTCGACGTCAACGTACAATGCCTGAAATAAGGTAACCACGTCTCTTCGAAATAAAAGATCATGACTTTCTTCTATTCCAAGCTAGGTTTTTGCTAAGAAAAACATTTTTTTACTAGAAAAAATGGCAGTTCTCTTGTGGAGATTTTCTAATATAGGACGTAAAGCTTCCGGCCTGTCAGACAAGCGAGAAAAAGCGAAAATTCTGTACTCACACACTTTTATAAAATGAACTAAAACTAACTAATATGCTCGTGACATATGTTGATAGTAGACTTGAAATAGCTAAGAAATTCAAGAAAATAGTCTTGACATAACATTGCAGTACACTGAGGTACGCAACTTTCGTTTTTTGTCTCTTATTGTTAGGCCGTCATCTGAGAACAGAGTTCAAAGTTTTAGCTTGATCCTTACATTTTGGAAATCGAATGTTGATGACTGTCCATATTATTCGAGAGTATTTTGACAAATTCATTCGGTTTCAATAATAAATGCTTGAGCTGAACGTTAATTTAGTGTTGTATGACTTGCATTGACTGACAAAAGAACTTGTTTAGATTCAAAACAATTTCATAGTAAGTTTTGTGTTCTTGTTGTTGCAAAAATTTATTGTCAAATGTAAATATCCTTGTCTGTTATTATAAGTATTACTTATTCCCTATATTTTCTGTTATCTCTTCATTGTATGCTTAATTGTATATTGTTTTTGTTATCATGATCACATTTCTGATATAATCAATAACATGAAGTTAGTTCAAATATTTCTTCTTTGAAAAATAGTTATGATGCTTGTTATTTTGTTGTTTCGTACAAGAATTTATTATCATCTTATCTTTATAGAAATAAATTAAGTAGACAATTGGATTCCGAACCCGGACAAGTCAGAAAATTACTCTGTACGCAACTCTGATACGATAACTTTTTATTCTGGCAGGAGAGGAGATTAATTATCTAAATATCTTTATGTCTTATTTATTCATTTCATATTTAGTGAATATACTGATCGATATGTTGCTCATCCACGAGAACTATATTCTTCATTGAAAAATTTTGCTGTACCACGCATTTATACAAGAGCCATTGATCGTACAAATTCATTAAATAAAGATATAAATTGTCGTTCAATATCACATTGTAGTCGTCGAATACCAATAACTTCTGATGCTATGGAAACTAATTATATATATTCACTTCGACGAAATACAAATGTGCCACGAGCATATTTTTATTTAGGAAAAATACCCAATCAAATGAATAATACAATGCGAAATAAACTTCCCTTGTTAACAGAATCAACTAATCCTGTTCCACCATTGACATCATCAATGGAACCAATTCAAAGTCAAGAACAAATTGCTTGAGTAAAAATAATAATAATCAAATTTTATATTTATTTTAACCTTATATATTATTTTTTTGATTAAATATAGAACCATTATCTATAGAGTTTTACATTTCAATAATATTGATATACGTTTCACTTGTCACATTATGTATATACTTGTTTCAGTAGTCTACTAGTAATTGAAGTGTTCATTTTGAAATAATTCAAATGGAATCAAATTTTTATGGATAAACTTATTCATTAGCAACTTAACACAAAAAAGGACATTGATCTTCACTTCATGTGTTTTAGTTTGAAAAAAAGGACTCTGAATTGATGTAGCGCTTTTTAAAATTAAATAATACAATCTATAGGCAGTTTTTGAGACTAAAAAATCGATTTACTTTTTGTTAGTGTCTTGACGAGATACATATATATAGAAACAATGGTTAAAGATATATACGTTAATTATCAATAAGTTAATTAGTTGTCAAGTAGAAGAGTCAACATTTTTAAAAATGTTTATGTTGCAAAAATTAATTCAGGAAAATAATCCTTAAAAAGTGACTATGTTCTGTTCTACCAGAAGTGTTCCATATAGAAAATAAAAGTTTATTATTATTCATGTATTATTAAGTCAAAACAATCTTCAATAGAAAACTAGAGACTAATACCTGTTAACTGTACTGTACATCGATTGCACTATGGTCTATCAATTCTGACATTTCACAATCGTTTCAGTCCTATTTGTTATGTATAATCTATTCTTTTTATCTCTTCCTGAACATCAGTCTTCAACTCCTAGGTTGAAAGAGCACGATCGAAAACGGTCGTATGTGACAAAATATGGCAAAACACGGTAGTGTCGTGTACGGCAGACGAAGACGGTCGTCGTCAGTGATGGCGTATTCGGAAAGTGTCGAGGGTGTAACACCTTCCTTTCCCAATAATCCGAAAACTTTAAAGATTTTGCTTGGTTCGGTAGACGAAAAATACTATGGACGTACGAAATTTTTGCTTTTTTTATCACAATAGCTTGATAAAAAAATTGTTTAAGCCCCAAAAATTAAAAATATTGTTTTCACCTCCCAAATCTCGCAGCATCTTTCTTGCAAGTGATCATGAAATAACCAAAGATATGTAATTACATTTACATGCGAAACAAGTTTCGATTCATTCAATGTCGGTGTACTTCGTCGATCAAGTTATCTGGAAAATGATAGTCGATCTGTTTTTTTCTCAATGGCAAATTCCTATCATTGTCTTGGGTGTGAGCGTAGACGTTGAACATGCAAGGATTCACATCGACAGCGCCAGCCAATACTCACACCCGGACGCACTCTCCATGTTTAATGTATTTCGGTGTGGAAATATTAATGTACATTTTCTTATTATAATTATACGAAACGCAAAGGAGGCCAAAAACATAGCGGAAGAGTATAATGAAAAAAACAGAACACGAAAAATGATGAGCGCATCACTAATAAACGTATTGCCTACCTTATGAAAGTGTCACACTTCATTAACGCATGTATGCGTTGACAAGTTGACAGAAATTAAGCAGCTTCGTCAACGATAAATAGATAAGAGAGCCGTTCGCGAAAACGAATAAAAAGAAATTAATACACTTCAATATTATTCATCACGTGCGTATACTTGATTTTCAAGGTGGCGAGTTGGCCAGAATAAATTAGACTGTTCGTATTTTTAATATTTCTTCTCTATTCGTCACTCGACTAATACTTCATTTCATCAAAACAGTGCTTAAGATTCTGTATAAAATCGTATACTTTATTTAACAATTACGGTCTTCTCCATCTTTTTTGGATCAAACGTATTCATACAATGAAATCAAGTACAGAATGTAAAATTTTCTCATTTTCAAATTTTTTTTTTTTGGACAGAACACTTTATTCCATTTATCGATGCTGCCTTCATCGTTATATGTTCCCAATTCATAGTTTCAACCATTTCATCTCGTAAACTGTAATCTAGTGAACATAAATCAGACAGATTCAGTAACTAATGATTCTTAGGAGTCATTGCACGGAAGAGGCGATCACCTGATGTCTCGGGTTTCAATGAAACTTTGTACATATGTAGCCCCAAATGAGATACAAAAATGACACAAATTTTTCCTCTAAAACCATTCTCTCGTTGAGATATTGAATTCACAATATAGGCACCCTTATGTACAAAATAAAGATAACCAATGCAGTACTCATTCGTTATATTTTTCAACAACAATATTTATATGTTAGGCAGCATTGAGATATTATATAGATCTTAGATATACCCGCTACCTTGTGACAATTTGGATACAACTATAATTCACTTGCAGAAAGCTGCACAGCCAAGATCATCAAGTTCTGTTGAATGTTAGGTATTCTTGTAGAGAACAAAAGTTTATGAATTTTAACACAAACCGTTTCAAAAATTATTGAACGTTCATTTTTTTTAAAGGACGTTTTACGAAAAGTGTAAAAAGTCAGTCTTTCGGCCAAGAAGTAGAGCCTTGACGGGACTAGCTCTCTAAGACGGCTCGACCAATTGAGCTAAAATTTTATTATTGACATATGTATTAATGAGTTCTGTTTATGATACAATTTTCAATTCAAAACACTGAGTCCTTAATTTCTACGCAAGTTTAGTCCTGCATGACTCATCATTAGAATAAGATAGAGATCTAAAATTTTCATTGGAGCCAGAGCTCATAGTGTTGTATGTAAATCGAAAATTTCAGTCCTGTGTACCATTCTTGTTGGTCCTTAGAGTTTTCTGAAAATCGGGCTTTTGGCGAAAATCTTCATACTGTTTTAAGGGTATCTCTCAAAACATGAGTTCATTTTCGAGATAATTTTACAATAATAGAAGGTCCATCTATGCTCTTTAATCTCATAAAAAAATCACCGTGGAGTCTCCTGATACGACCTAGAAAAGGGATCATCTTTGAAAACCTAAATGTGAGTAGCTTGCAACTAAGAATGCCCTCATTATCATCTGAGAAAGACAACTCAAAGTTAGTCTCACAAAAACACGGAAATTCCTCAAAGTAATCTGACTGTACTGCAGTCCAGGGGGATCAGCATTTCAAGTCTGGTTCTACAAGTTTCTATTACGCAAAAATAACGACAGAATATGTTTTCGAGGGCGCTTTTCGAGATATTCCATATCTCGAGTTCGAAAGCGAAAATCGATTTTTCTGATCTCTGGAAACCACGAACCTTGTTTGAGATCTCAACCCAAGATGATAACTTGTGTCTTCTCAATAGATAGATACTTAGATAAAACGACTAAGCTGATAAATATTTAAGCATTGGAATTTTAGGTGTAAGATTCTGTATTCTGTTAAGGGCCTCATGTGAGCCTTCAAAGGTGACCTCTTCTCAAGGCCATTTCCTGAGATCCAATACTGATTTTCCTTTTAGATTGTAGACCACAGATAGTGTCTTCAACTTACAAAACAAAACCTGTTCGTCAAAGCATTCCATATTTTAGGAGATAGACCAGACTCAACACTGAATTTTTCGCCAAAAACCTGTGCTTTCTACAAGGATATCTTAAATTCAGCAAAACTTGATGATTTTTGCTGGACAGCTCTTTTGCAAGCGAATCCTATTTTATCCAAATTTAGCTCATATATACACAAGAAAAGTCTTTGTTCGGATCAAGAGCAGAAGTTCAAAATTCTGAAAATTACTGCTAATAGCTAGGGTTCAATAGTACTTAGTTCTAAAGCGAGGGCTCATAGATTACTCATAAGCGATATAAATCCTGGTCATACGTTAGAGGGTATATCTAAGACCTATATAAACCTCTATATTGCCTAGCTCATTGACAAGTGATTTGGCGTATGCTAGTTTGTATGATAGCTGCTCTCGTATGTATCTACAAAATTTCATGACTAAAAACATTGTTGTTGAAAAATAGCGAAATATACAACGAATGAGTACTGCATTGGTTATCTTCATTTGTTACCTGGCATGAACATGCCTCTATTGTGATTTCAATATCTTAACAAGAGAACGGTTTTAGAAGAAAAACATTGATCTTCTTTCGGTTGCCTCTTCTGTGCAATGCCGATTAAGTATGAATGCAAAACAAATGGCCTGTACATCGTTTTCCACTGATGTAATGCGTGGAAGTCTTTAAAAACTTCTACTGGTATCTAGTTTGCAAAATTAGCCTGCTCTTTTGATGCAAATCAGTCATGACTGACGATTTGATTTTATGCTATTGCAGGTGTGAATCGGCTTTACATTCATACTCGCAGACCGCACTTTAAAAAAATGCGTTTATGAGTTGGCAATGCAACATAAACTCTTTTTTTTTTTCGTTTTCGAAATACTTAACATGCCCTTTTTCCAAATCATAAACGAAAAATTCTTTTATTTTATTCGCCACATACGATAAAGACGGGTTTTCGTTCATTATTCTTCGAATTTATTTCAGCGCACATTTACATTCACACCCCATGATTTTCGTCGTGGTACTATGAGAAAAAATATTTATTTGTCAAATAAGTGTATTCGGCAGCATTCAAATCTGTGACGAATTCACCCTTAGTAATTATTACTAAAATATACATTTGTGAAATTCATTGTAAAGAGTTCGTCAATAATGGGTTTTTTTGACTTACACGAACCAGAAGATGGACGCGATCGATTCTTTCTGTATGCAATGGTTGTTCTCCCATTCGTTTCCGCTGGTTCCTACGCCTTCGATGCATGGTATAACTATGTGTATCATCCTGTAGGATATACCTATGTAGGACTATTGTCGACGATTGTCATTATCTTCTCCTATTTACAATATTGTGCTCCAATTCGATCTCGGCGCTTGTTGGCTATCTATCATATTCTTCTGTGGGTTGTAACCGAAGTGGCTACACTAGGCTACTTGATCTTCTATATCGAGAAACGCGAAAAACTGAACATTTTTATTTATGTTGGCTTTTTTATAATCGAAACTTATTTTACGATCGGTCTCCTATATTGTCGAGTTTTCAAGAATCTGAAATCACATATCGTCGTCGAAAATAAGCATCTCTTCAAGTTCATATCTCGCTTAGAATTTATTCTCACTATCTTCATACCAACATCCATGATTATCGAACATTTACCGTTGAGAACTAATACGGTCGCTTTTTTTCTTCTATTCGCCTTTTTCTCAGATTCATACGCTCGATTTCAAGGTGTTTGGATCAAATTGGCTCTATATTTTTTTGTGACTATAGTCACAGTGGCAGTCGCTACCGCACTGTTCTATTACAATCAACAGAAAGAGGTTTATGGAGTCATTTCTTTCCTTGCAGAACTTATTTCCACCTTCCTATGTGTCAGTATTATTATACTACAGTTTTTTCAATTCCATTTTAAAACAGAATACGTACAAGATATTTTCGAACAAGGCATACACTATGTCAAGGAGAGAGAATCAAAAGATGAAACCGTTATCGAAACAAGCATAGTGGATGCAAAAAGCACCGGAAAAAATCTCCTGAACATTGCTAATCATTCGGTGATGTTAGGAGACGTCAAATACAATCAAAATTCTGACTTGATCGAACAGTTTTGAGTTCTTTGTTTGTGAATTCTTAAATAATTTTTTCGGATTTTCTTTAAACAATATCACTAACAATGACAATTTGTAGAGTTTGAATGATTTCTTCTACGTATCTAAGAGAGTATGCAATTCAAATGCAGTTCTCCGATTGACTGTGGATGTTCTCTTCACCCACACCCCGCGATCCAAGTAAGTTCAGTCAAACACTATAGAGATCTTGGTTTTATTATTATTTTTTTTTTGATCGATGAATAAATGAGTGTGCGACACAGATGAGTTTTTATGTTTATTCTAATTTTTGACTTGAGTTGCTTGTCGTTTTTTTTAATATTTCTGTTGATCTATTGATCACATGGACAAGCAAGCTACTTCTAAAGAGCAACTGAATTTGTACTCAGTGGAGCACCATTGTTTACCTCGATATACAATAAATTTGCTCCATCTACTGCATAATGAGCAGTTTTCACCTGCTAATTATTCAGTACACATTCATATGTTTACTGTACAGACGCTTGAACGTAGCTTTTTCTGGCAAATTGCCCCTCCAATGATGTGTCGTGTTTTTGATCAAGCGAGTTCGAATTAGCTGAAAACTCTTTTTTTCATTTTTTCCAGTTCGAAATTCAACTCATTATAAGACCGTGGTTTTGTCGAACTCTTTCTAGAGTTACTCATACTTTTTCATTAGAACTTAATGAATAGTTTGTATAATCGAATTCCTACTACTGCTAATTAATGCGAGTGATCGAATACTGAAAAAGCGTACTAAAGAATTTATTAGGCTCCATGCTATATCGATTAATATCTATTTCTCTATCATAGTTCAAACAATATAGTTTCAATCTTCTATAAATAGATTTTAATCAATCATATTAGGAAATGTTCATGAAATTTTGAAGTGAGAATACAGCTTAGTTGAGTAGGAATTTCATGAGAGACAATGGCAATGAAGAATCCTATTGTACATACGGTGATGCCATGCTGTTCAAAGTGAGTGACCACCGTGTACCGATATTAGCTGGTTAACAACACTCTTGTTTCTGTTGGTTTATTCACTTTTTTTCCCTTTTCTTCACACTATGCATATCAATTCTTGCACGATTTCTTTCTCAAACGTAGAGTATCAGAAGAAAACAAACGATGCTTAATATTAATGCCATTTCCCATCAGAATCACCGTTGATAGTTTCTCAAATAGATGTGATCTTTTTGTTCATTCACGCTATGACTAATATACTCATGAGCGCCTATCACACAGTCTCTGATATGATTGAAGCCTATCGATGCGATATAAAATATCATGCAATATTATTTCTACATATCCATATAATCGTAACAGCGAGTATATTCCATCTGTGATGAATATTGCAAATTGTACAGAGTTTACTGCAAGTTGTATGAAAATACTATGAACACAAGCGCTGACAATATATTTCTTGAGACATACACAGAAATTCATGCTAGTTAGCATCAAATACAAATGAATGTTGTTTTGAGTATATGTATGGACCCAATATTGTAAATCATACTGATAAATAAGAATTTATCCATAGTCTGCCATTTATGAATCTTTTGCCAAGCTCATCTGGTTGAATTCGTCTATTTGTTTCTTGAAACCGCGATCGAGCCATGCCTAAAATGTTAGAACAATTTCATATATCTTTTCAAAAATGATGTAGAAAAACTTCATACTTCTTCTCGTGACGTTTCTTCATTACATTCGACACACTTAATCGTAGTGCTAAAGTGAAACAGTGAAGTTTAGAAATGATCTTGGAGTAAAGAGAAAGAGAAGTCAACGATCACCTTTCTTGTTTATCAATACATGACCGACATTGCCGATGTCCACATGCAAGTTGAAAAGGATCTTGGAATACGGACGAGCATTTGTGACATTTCATGTCGAACGAAACTGTATTCGAGATAACCACTCGTCTGCGTTTGGTCTTTTTTTTTCGCCTCACAGGAGTAGGCTTCGCGACTGATTGATTAACTGGATTTACTTGAACAGAAAAACGGTGACTCAAGGCAGTAATAAGTCGCTCGTGCAGATCGGCCGTCATGAGAAAATGTAATTTGTCACTGACGTTTTGAAAGATTTTACTATGTACTTGATATTCAAGTTCGGAATTATAATAACTATGGATTGAGTCTACATAAACTAAACTATAAACATCATTTTCAATTAGTTGTTGAAGATATTGACCCGGAATGAACACACGAAATGAATCGTTGCTATTTTTTGGTTGAGATATGTTATTCAGCAAGGTCTCCAAAGTTGAGAACACTTTGATTGTGCAACTTTTCATTTCAGTTAACCATTGAGGTCCCAATACAAGAGCTATTGGATTCTTGACGTCACTTTTTTCGGCCATTTTTGTTTGATATCAACAGAAGTACGTTGTATGCGAAGCACTATACACGTTGGTTTTTCCTATTATTCAAACAGGAGAATAAATAATATCGTACAGATCTAAAACAAAAGCTGGTCTTTATGTGAATGCATTGGATGGTTTTTGATAAATAAGATATGTTGAATTATGTCACGAATATTTTTGAGTCTGTGAGTTGATTCATGGTTGGTCGATGAAATTTTCGGTATGATATTATTGTAAGGATAGAATAATGAATAAGAAAACAAAAACATGGACAGCTACTCTAAAAAACACGTTTGGAATGAAACTGGACAATTATTGGGGCTTTCTATTCATAGAAACCAGTTGGTATATTGTCAGAAGAATTAAAAAGACGTTTCTTTCGTGCTTTTATTAGCAGATGCACTTCTCACTAGCGTCCTCTATAAAAAAATTTTCAACTAAAGAATAAATCCAAAATAGCTTTAGATAATACGTTGGGAAATTGAAGACGAAACGTAAGTATTATATGCTCATTACCGACTTCAACATATTCGTGTCCCAATGTAAAAAATTACTCTGGGAAAATTTGTAGAGACTAGTACAAGCAAAAAACTTTCAGTCTAAAACAATGCTCATAGAAATACAGAATCCGTTGGACGGAAATCATGAACTAAGCGCATAATCTGCTAATAAAGTGTGAGTCATCTCAGATCTAACAACATACTAAGTTATCAATAGTGAACAAATGACCATGTCTTAGTGTTAACATGATNGCTAGGACACCCTAAGTCAATAGAAAAATCTCAAAGATCGTTACAGCTTACCCTGGGAGTACGTGGGAGTACATGGGAGTACGACATTTTCGCTTTTTCCCCCTTGATTATATTTTAAATGAAATCAACATGGTGTCACTTATTAAGCAACATTTATTAGAGCGTTTGCAGTGTTATGATTAATGAATTAACAATTGTGGTTGTTGTTCGCTTTTATTTCTTTTCCTGCTGTTGTTATGTGTGTGCACAAGGATCATGAACGAGAGATTCAACTATATATCTATTGAAAAGAAATATATTGTACAAACAAGAGAGACTTACTGTTATTGTAGTAAAAGCTGCGAATGAAAATTATGAATGAAGACGGAGCTTTATGTGCATATCAGTTATCAGTAAGGCGGAGGCGATTCGATTGTGCAACAATTTCATGTGAGGATGCACGCCTTCAATGGGGACATCCCATTTCTAGCTGTGTTTGTGTACGTAACAAAATACAATCGTTGTATATAAGGACAAAAAAGAAACACAGTCATGTTCTGGTAATATTCTCATTTCTATTTTCTTTGAACACAAGTAACTAAATGCATTGACTGTATTCTTCTTTTTATTAAACAATAAAATGAGATTGCTGTTTCTATTCCTTTACACTTAAACATATTTTCATTTTATTCTAGATAACTATAATAGTATCCGAGACAACAACAAGTCGTCAACAAATTAAGCATTTTGGCAATTCATTAAATGTAAGAAATTTCAGTTATTGAATATTCTAGTCATGCTAAAACATACTTTTCATTTAATGCGAAGAAAACTCGATCTTGGCATTCCGAGACTCTCACTGCTTATGGTGATATCTATTGCTCTTTACTTTCTTTTATGAAATAAAGTTTTGTACAGATAAATGTATTTTGTTTATGATTCTATTCATTTAGAATTATTTGGAACAAATACAACACAGTCAAAGCCATCTGATGAAGATCCTTAAGCAAGATTGAAATCTGGATCATGGAATGCTGGACTCACACCCTCAATAAATTCACTTACAATAAAATCCATTGAAGTAAATTATTTTCAGAACTATTGCCGGATCGTTTGTTTTTTATTTTTATTTCCTATAGAACACAACCAATTAAAAAAAGAAACGATAAAATTAGCATTAATAATAATCATCTATCAGGTTCGCTACAAAATTAGTAATACTGATGTTGATGATTTGTGTAAATATATGTGATTAGTCGAAGTTGCGTATTGTCCACTGAATCATAAACATATTAAACGACTATGAGAAGACAAATCCATTCAAAAACAACAATTACATACTCTAATCTCATTTAAAATCTAAACTGTTCTGCTATTTGTTCAACAAATACAAAATGTTATAACACAGAATATGATTGGATAGAAAAGCAAAATCTAATGATTGCTTCTATGTCTTAATGATAGATTTGATTTCAAAAATAAATTAAATTTTTTATCCTTGAATATTGAGCTTTGAAAAACATCAAAAAAAATATTTGACATGAGTAATGATAATGGAAAATTTCTTATTTCGTACAAGGCTTTTTGGGATGCTTTTGTCAAGGCTTAATTCTCAAAGAAAAAAAATTTAATTTGTTTTTGATATCAAATTTATCCTCAAGATATAAAAGCAATCAATAGACTTTATTTTTTCATGTGAAAACTGGAATCATTCATCTACATGCACGGCAGTAACGACAATAGAGACAAGAATATGTTGTGTTTTTACTTTCTTATTGCCATATCATCCATTGCAGCAGATTCGTTATCATTTTTTGGCCAACGACAATATGGATCAATGATTTTCTACATGACGGGACGTGCTCCAACAGATTATGAGAATTATGGATGTTGGTAAGTGATCTAATGAAAATGAGAAAATGTAAGTATTTTAATGATTTTTCATAATAAATTAGGTGCCGCACAGGAAGTAAACCAGATAAATATGTTGATGAAGTTGATTTATGTTGTAAATTTCGTTTACATTGTTATAATGAAGTTCTCAAATCATCTAAATGTAACGGAATAGTAACAGAATATGCCGTTCAACTGGATAAATCAATTAACTGTATCGATAATACTCAAACCTGTGGTTATGAAATATGTATGTGTGATAAACTAGCAGCTGAATGTTTTGGAGCAAATTTGGATAAAATTAATAATAGTTTTTTTAATTTACCGAAAAAAGAATGCCGCTATGAAGGTAAGGAATTATAATTGGAACTTTCATATTTTTATATTATATATATATTTAAATTATTATAAAATGAAAGTTCTATAACAGTGGAATAGTTCGAAAAATAGAGAAACAGAGATCGATCGATCGAATTATATTTTGAAACGGTTCTTTGGAAAAAAAGAACTTGTATTATAAAAGCTCTTATTCTTCTGCATACTATTGTAAATACCATATTTTGGAAAATGTACAACGTTTTATAGAGAGGATGGATATGTATCAGCTATTTCTAATATTTTGTGAAGAAGTTATGAGTTGCTCAAAATACAACAACAAAAGGTTTTTCATACTCTCTTAAAGCATTAATACAGTATTTGATGCTAAATCCGAATATGAAGTCAGATTTCTGCGCGAATATTTTGGCTTTTTTAAAAGTTCGAAATATGGTCGGCTATATCCTGATCGAGAAGCAGAGCATGTATCTCTATTGTAAGGAGGCTACACATTCAGATAATTATTTTCTATAGAATAATATATAACAATGACTATTCATAATGAATGTTTTCTAATACAAGTACATGTATACATGTACTTGTATTAGAAGTATTAGAGAACGTTCATTATGAATATTCATTTCTGTATTATTCTAAATTCAAGTATGAGGAATTCTCAAAATGATTCTTCAAGCAGTTTTCGAATGTTTGAACATTTATTGTTGATGGATTTCATCCAGAATATTTCTCTATATTCGATTGAAAATTCATTATGTAGAAACTGTCTGGATGTTTCCTAATTAATTTTCTAGCTTTAAACAACATTAAAGTAAAAATGTTGCTTAATGAGCCTATTTAGGAGCCATTTGCAAAGAGAACAAACGTGGTTGAAGTCGTGATAATATTTTTTTTAAAATAACTCAATACCAGCTCTATCTATTGGCATGATCATATGTCTAAACTATGATTTGGTTTCTAGGGAGCAGAGTTCAAAACTATCGGTTCTTCGGATAGCCGATTTAGTATTTACATCATAGACTTTCCTAAGTTACAATTTTGCAAAACAAATACAGAACATCGGTCTTATCCACCATTTTATGCAAGTTTATACATTATTATTTAGGAGAAAATACAACAACTAGTACAACATGTGGAACAGCAAAATGGAATTTCAATGGAATAACTGTTGCGAGAGCAGATGAACTAAATAGTGTATTTGTTGACGACAATAACAACTTATATATAACAGATTCAAACTTAAATAACAAGCTTGTAGTAAAATGGACTCCAAATACTACAAGCGGAATGAGATTAGTAGATTTTCAACAAGGGCAATCAGGTCCTCCTTACAGAGAGAACTTTCGTAATCCAACAGCTATGTTTGTGGATAATACTGGAAATTTATATGTTACAAGTAGTTTAGGAACATATACACATACAGTTATGAATCCGTCTCTACCACACGGATTTGAGAATGTCGTAAGGTACTTTGGGTATACAGTTGAAAAATTGTCAATAGGTTCTACTAAAGCTGTTACTATAGCAAGATTTGAAAATGGTGTTAACAAGAGTAAACATAGTGACAGTTATGGACTCTATGTTGATTTGGACGATAATATTTATTTATCAGATCAAATTAATCATTATGTTCTTAAATTTTTTCCAAATCAGCAAAACTATAGTGAAATTGTTGCTGGTGATCTTAATGGTAAAGGAAATGGTTCTCATCAATTAAATGAACCAAAACAAATATATGTGGACACTTGGGGTAATATTTATATAGCTGACTCAAACAATCACCGCATACAACAATGGGCACAAGGAGCAAAACAAGGAATTACTGTTGCAGGTGGAAATGGACAAGGTTCACAACCAAATCAGTTGAATACACCAAATGGAGTATGGGTTGATTCATATGGAAATATATATGTTTGTGATGCAGGAAATCAACGAATACAAAAGTGGAGTGTGAATGCAAAAGTTGGTGTCACTGTAGCCGGTGATTATGGTGACGGTTCAAATCCACTACAACTGAGTTATCCACAATCAATAATGTTAGATTTGTATGGGAATATTTATGTTGCTGATAGAGGCAATAAACGTGTGCAGAAATTTGTCCTTGAATCACCTTCGAGTTGTTAATAAGATTTTTTTTTCCTTATTAATTGGCTTTTAAACTTCCAATAAATTACTACTATCTAACAATTTTGAGAGTGAGTTTGAAATTAAAATAATAAAGAAAGATAGAATGATTTTTCATTTCGTTTATCTACATAAATATAAACATTAAAGATTGATATGATGATCCACAAAGACATGTTCTAACAAGCACAAATAACTTGCTAAGAAGAATCATTAACTTTTTTGGTCTAGGGTACGGTCTTGGTATCTTTCGATAATCAGTCGGATATTTTATTAATCAAAGTATCCTAGGTTCTGATCTTGAACCTGAGGATGAGTATGATCATGAATCAGCTGAGTTTGTTTCGTATTCTAATAAACTTAGACTTTTTTTAAGGCTCTAGTGAATTCTATAATTTTTATGATTCACTAGATTTTGTAGCGATTTTCCTATCATTCACTGATTTTCTCTAAAAGAAAACTTATTATAAAAGATTATTCCAGAACCGAATTGAAGTAAGAATGATAAAGACACCTTTTGAACTTGATTTTTTGCTCATATGAATCAGGCTTGAGGGTGAGCATGGGATGAAGTTGAAAGGGTCCCATTTATTTCCCAACCGTTCATTATTTCTCGTTTCCTGTGGAATTTACGTCGTACTCATCTTTGATATATCAGTGAAATGTAATTTAGAAAAAAATTATGATAAAAAATATTTTGTCCCAAAAATAGAGTTTATCTCACTCATCAAGAAAGTATCTTAGAGCTTACAATGTGTTTCATAATCTGTCGACAGTGTACTTTTGGTTGTAAGGACAATTTCTTTACTTTTATGAGTTCAAATCCTTATCATGGAGGATGACCGATAGTTGGTTGATCATGCCAATCAGTAGAATCATTGAATAATAATGAATGGCGGCAAATTTTAAACAAAAAGTACTGTTTTCTGTTTATCATTTAGAACCCACTATTATCAATCATATTCTTCGATCAGAAATTCATCATCAATAAATAGATCATTATTGCATATCATATACTGGCCTTATCTGCCTCAATATACACTGATGAGAGTCTTATATAAATAAATCCATATAACGAAAAATAAGAACTATTTGAATATTTCCTAATATGTACATCAGACCAAATTTCAAAAAATGAATATTTTTCAGTTGTAATAGGTAAAAAGCAATGCGTTATTCAGAATTTTCTCTGTTACATTCTATATATGATTTTATCTCTTGAATATTTTTCCTCTGAATTTTTATTTGAAATATTTGAATATTTATTGCTCAATGATCTATTTCGATTATTTATCAATATAAATGATCGTCTTAATACTATCATTTATTCATATCCACTTCATCTAAATTTTCGTTGAATATCTCAATTAGAATTTAATTATATTTATTCTCATTTACGACTAATACGCTAAGTACCTGTGCAATGAGAAATAATCATCATCATAGAAGAATTTCGCCTAGAGTCAAATAATTCTAGTGCCAGTTTTCTGCTAGGGATTTTGAATGTTGGATTAATAAACTTACTAACTAATAGCGAAGGTTTCTCATTTATATGGCATTTGATAGAGGATATTCCAGGGTTATATTAGAAATGAAAACCCGACAATTCAAAAAAATTTTAATTTTCATGTCCGGAAAACGGGTGAACGATACCTTAAGCTAGAGCAGATGCTGCTTCGCTAAGATCAATATAGAAATAGGTGACAGCGAAATGAGTGTTCTAAACTTGCAACATGTGTCCCATCTGTATAGCTGAACAAAAAGTAAATCAATTTCACTCAAACTATTTACTTGCTGAGACTAACAGTGGCCTGAGCATTGCTACATGCAACATCCAAAGCCAAAGGAATCTTTTCTCATAGCCCAACTCCTGATATTGTTGTCCATTATTTTTATGGTTATATTGTATAACGTATTCATACTACTGAATAGGATAATTCGGTCGATAGAGTCGATAGTTGGCCGTCAGCGTAAGATCAGTAAATATATGGCTGTGGCTCATTGTTCGTCTACGTTATCTCCTTTGTGATCCGTTGAAAGACGTAATTGTCGCGTGAATGCATGAAACTCCGATAAGAAATAAAGATAACAGTTTACACAATTTTGCATACTGTTAACGCTCCTAAATGTTTCATCGGTCTTATAACGCTAAAGAGAGCAAGTCTATGTGGGCCTGGGATTGGGAGTGAGCGAGCATAGCTTGGTGTTGATATAGACGAGCACCAGTCTGATATACCAACACCCACATCCTCCACATATAATACAGATCATGTTATGAGGTTGATGATCCAAAATAACAATCCTTATGCTGCACATGGCCACATGAATAATAAACAACTGCATTATGACTATTGTAAATGATGCAGAGACCAAATTGAATATATGTTATAGTATTAGCCATTTCGAGCGAAGTTCTTACTTGATAAATGAAACTTATCTGAAATAGATCAAGTAAAATTCAAAATTATTTTTGAAGTTTCAATTCTTAATATTTTAGAACTAGAGTTTGGGTGAGGATACAATCTACATTCACACTTTCGAAATACAAATATAGGATTCAGGATTGAACAAGAATGAAAATTAAAACTTTATAGTTTTTAACTCAAAGATTCACTCAATTGTAATATTTCGATGTACTTTAATGAATAACAAAGCTATAGATCGAATATTTCATTTAATTCTTTCAGTACAAGCGGTTTGAATGAAGGAGATTTTTTTTTTCATATTTCTCTTTTTTCTATGAAATAGAAGACATTTTGATACATACATCCATGTAAAAATCATAACAATTATAAGGTCATTTTTCAATCGTTAACAAAAGAAGATGTTCTATTTCTAGTGCATATAAAAATTCACATAAATTGTAAAAGAGCTTTCCATATGAACTATAAAAAGAATTTCAAAATATCAATACTACATAATAAGTGTGTTAAATATAAAATTGTAAAGAAATTTCTTTCACTAGAGGATTCATGATATTTAAACAATTAAAACCATCGAATTAAACTTTCTAATTCAATATCAAGAACCAACAGAAGCATGAACGATAAAATGACTCTTCAACCAATGTAATATTCGTCAACATTATCGATCGAATAACACGTCATGGATTTCAAATAATATTATGCAAAATATTTTGGATAAACTTTTAAATTGAGTTATTTTTTTTTTCCACAATTGTTTAAAGAAATTGGAACTAAATATAATTAAAACTTTCTAAATTTTAATTTTAGAAAGTTTTAGTTATCAAAATGTAGCTCGTGTTTTGCTCTTTTTATTTATATAATTTCAAGTCTTTTCAGCAATCGTAGAAAAAAAAATTACTCAATTAAAATGATTGTTCAGAAAATTTTGTACAGTATTGTATAAACTTCTGTAAGGTACTGACAATTCAAAATTTGAACCAAAACATTGTTTTAGCCGTGGTTGGATAGCACTCATCGAATTTTTAACATATTTAGACGATATTTTTGTAGTGAATCTTATGAAAATTAATAGTTAGGAAAAAAAATATACATGTCAATTGCCAGAATCTTAGAATACAAAAACAATTAGATTCTTGTTTTCTTCATCATAGATACATAAAGTACCTCTTAAGAAAATGTTTTGATATAAATGTCTAATATTGAAACAACATGTTGACTTTCATAAGTCAACGTACTTCAGCAGATTATTCTTAACTTTCATTGAAAAGAAAAAAAAATTCACCATTCAAAGCCAAACATCCCTTCCAAAGAACATTATGATAGTTAATTTAATAATTTATCTCGGTGAGAAATCAATTTAAATGTATTTATTTTTTCCGTCAATACTTTTAAGGATTAAGTAGAAGATGACGATGAAGAAATTTTCTAATTTTATTTTCAAAAAGATTTATATCTTTTGAGAATCATGTAGACAATGAAATTTTTATTTTTTTCGTCTTATACAAATAAATGTAAAAAAGCCGAAAATAGAAATAAATCGTATAATTGTTAAACTATTTATGATAAAAAGAAGAAAAAAAAAAAACATTGATCAATCCAATGTGATAATGCATTGAAATTGTTTTTTTTGTGTTGAACGACGAAAACGTAATGGTATTGGTCTTATAACTTGTATCATACGTGCACAATAATTAACTTCTAATGCTTGTTTTAATAATGTTTGTAGATTTTCAGAATTTGATGGATATCCTTTTATTAATCCAAAAATATCAATAGAAATTACAAAAAAAGAAATCTTACCAATCGTAATTTGAGCTTGAATTACAAATGTAACAAGTAGAACACATAAAAAAATCTTTCCACGAATCATTGTTATATTTTTTTTTTTTTTCGTTTATCACAATATTATCATGGACAATAATCAAGATGTTTTTGTTCTAAAAGAGATAAGAAAAACAAAACCAGACAATTATTTCATATATATATTTAAATCAGTATTAAATAAACTAAAATGTATCGGCTTTTAGCTTTTCTTTTTTAAAATAAGAAATGAAAAGCACGTAAAATATCGATAAGAGCAGAAAAGATTATTTTCGTCTGCTTTTTAAAAATACTTTATAAGATTAAGTACGTGAAAACATGTTTAAAAATGAAAGTAAAAATACAACGAATAGCGTGAACTTGTAGGCATAATGATTACAAGATACATTGTTTCTACTGGAACATCAGACGTGTAAAAAAAAACAAAATCGTCAAAAATGTGTCTACTCATTCTGTTCGTACTTATTATCAAATACGGTACTTTTTCTCAATTGGACTTGAATAATAATTATCAATTAATAAAAATATAAAAATCAAAGTTTTTATTTAGCTCGACTACAAAAATGAAAACTTTGCATTTAGCAGATAGATACTAGTAGACTTCTGTTGATATATTTAGGGCATATCAATTTTCAACCAATATCATGAAAATAAAACTTCAATAAGACCTATTTGGTTATAATGCGTAACGGTTCAATCAGTGTATATTGTCTGCGATATGTGATTTTTCCTTCTTGATTTTTCTCTTTTTTCTCGTCTCTTTTTTTAATGCCCGACCGTCTACACACACACATATATATATGTACATATATGAAGGCGCATGTCTCGTTTGTTGTTTACATCTGTAGTTTATCAGTGTGTTCTCAAGAAAGTGAAAGAAATAAAGTCAGATTAAACTTTGACACTGTTCATCTTTGTTTTAGATGAATAGGGGAAATTTTCTCTGTTATATTAAAGTGTGCAATGAATTTAAAATTCATACAAAATTTATTCATAATGAATTATGTTCTATTTGTAGTGAAGAAACTCTTTTTCTTAAAACAGTTAAAAGATGCTTTAAATAGCTTCGTGAAGGTTAATATGAAGATGAAGCACCACTTACTTGTTTCTGTAATTCGCTTTTGTATCGGTGCCACTACTTTTTGCATGCCCTAATATATGTATAGAGAGAGAGAGAGAGAAACAGCTATATATTAAAGGAGACGAGAAAAAAAAAGAGAGAAGAGCAGAGAGAAAATCAAGCAGAGAAGATACATATTGAAGACAATATGAACTAATGCAACCGTCACGCATCATAATCAAAAAGATTTTATTGAAATATTATCGTTGTGATATTAGTTGGAGAATTATGTAATAGTGTAGAAAAATAGAGTGTCGTTTTTACTATCAGGTCATAGAGAAAGAAAATTTCTTTCAACTTTTTACTAGGAACTAAAGCATTTTCGCAACTACATTTGATATTTTCGAAGTATCTACGAAAATTCTATATAAAGACATAAAACATGACTTATACTTTTTTCAGAAAAAAAAATGATTATTCCTTCTATGTGTCTAGGTCACTTACTTTTATTTTCAAAGACAAAAGAACAAGATTGTACTTAGTCATGTACTATTATGCGACATAATTTATTTACGATAGAATGATGGAGGTCGAATATGAGTACAGTTTGTTCTTTAAAAGAAAGGTCGAGAAATAAGTTAATATCGTTTACATCATTTGACTTTTTCATGACAATAGTCATTTTTATATGATTAATTAATACAGTTTCAAGAATGTTGTTAGCATAATAGCCACTCTTCCTCACAAAAAAAATTCATTTTCATCAGAATTATTGAATTTAAGAGAAATGCATAGGAGAATAGGTTTAAATCGGATCTTCAACGAAAAAATAGGATTTTTTATTTTTTCCAATAACTATTTATTTACTCTTCTGTTTGAAAGCCTACATGAAGCTATAATCCTCATTTTTCGAGGTATTGAACTTGTCATTTTGAATAGTTAAATAAATTATTTTTACCTCTTGTTTGATAAATATCTCTTACAAAGTATTATGGCATGAACTGAAATTTTTAGCATAGTTTTTCATTACAGTTCCAACATATCTTGAAAATTTTATGCAGTTTGAATGTACCTGGACCAAAGATACTTGATGCTTCTTTGAAACATTATTTTTATCAAATTAAATTCTTTTTTTCTAATTTAATACTATACAATTCATAAATTGCAAATTTTTTTTTCTTTTAACGATCTTATTCTGCTTAGTCTTGAATAAAAAAACAAACAAACAAAAGAAAAAACAAAAGTTACACAAAAAAAAAGAAAAAACAGAAAACATATCGATTGAACAATAACGATACAAGTATAATAATAAAGAATATAGAATAAAGCAAAGCAATAGAACAAATAAACAAACTGGAATGGCTAGACACGAAAGAAGAAAACAAAAAACGAAATAGGGAATAAATAGTGCAAACAAACAGACAATGTACAGGAAAATTTATCTGAAGTCACACACATACATATATAATGGAATGCAAAGTTCGTTGAAAACAAAAAGAAAACAGGAGAAAGACCATGAACAACAAATGCATATATCTGACTATTGAATTACACAAATAATTATGTATAATTCTAAAACAATAAAAAGATTTTATTTAATTAATTATTAAAATATATAAATTTTACTTGTAAAATTTCTGGATGTTGATGATCAAGATGATTAAGAAAATATTGACGATTATTATTAATTGTATAATTACATTTCGAACATTGATAAATAATTATTCGATTTTTTTGTTGAACTATATAAATTAAAATCATTTTCAAAAAAACAACAAAAATGTTTTTTTTTTTCTTTTACTTGTTGTTAATTGTTTAATTGATGGATTATTTTCTAACCAATGTAATTCTAAAATAATAATAATCATCTTGAATAAAAAAAAATAATAATAATATTTAATTTCAACATACCATAGTCAAACATTTTTTCATCTAATTGATTATCGCGCGTTTTTTCTTCCTAAACAAAAATAAAACAAAACATTAGAATACCTTAATATTATCATTAAACTCTTCTGCATTTGATTGACATACCAAATTCAAAATAAAATAGTTTATACAGTAAAACCTCTCATAGTGGGCACCTCTTTATAGTGGACACTTTTTCACGGTCCCTCTTTCATAAATAACCTCTGTATAGTGGACACTAACTATGAGTTCAAAGAGAATGTCGTGATGACTATCATTAGTCATTCAACATAATGACTCTTCTTTATGGATCGGACGGCGGAATGGTAAAAAAGATGCATATCAGTGGTAGAGAAAGAACACGTTCTTTGTGTTGAATAGGGGAGACTGGTATATATATATATATAATCGCATTGAAAAATTTGTGTCCTTTTGTTACAAGTATTAAGAGAAAGAGATCATTATGTCTAATCGATGAGTGTTGACTGCGGAACAAAAGATTGTACTAATTAAGTATAATTAAAGTGGTCATAGATTATCAGGTTGATCTTTTTTTGTGTCTGAGCAACAGACTCATGTGTACGATCATCTCTGATCTTGAATCACAATTATGTGACATTTATCTATATTCGAAAATGGCGAAACAAAGCTCTATCAAAGATTTTTGTGATAATTGTTGATTTTTCTATTTTTCAAAACTAAAATACATGAAAAGAAAAGTACTAATGTGCTCTATCGCGATTATTTTATTCTCTAATGTTCTAGATGCCTAGAAACATGTCGACTTGTTTGAAAAAGATGTTAGTTTTGGGAAACACATAGTCTCCCTATAGTGGACACTTTTGAAAAGTCCGAAGAGTGTCCACTATAGAGAGGTTTTACTGTATATGAAATCTTTGTTTGTTCTTAACAAACTTCTATGTTTACATTATTAGCTTAGGGGTACTTCAATTTTTGTGGTTTCTAGAAAATGACTCATTAAGATAGATACACCTTGATGATGATGAGTACAGCAAAAGTTGTCATAGATGTCAAGTTTTTAAACACTGTCTTCTAATAATTACACGGGACACACCCCAAAAATGGAGTAAATACGTTTTAAGAAAAACGCAAAATAAAGTTAAAATTCGATGTTTTTCAAGGTTTGTGGCCATGACACATAGAATAACATTCTTTTCATGTTTGTCAAGTACGCAGTGCTTTTATTTTATTATCTGCTTAGTGCCTATAATCACACAAAAGAACATCCTTTTGATCGATAGTCATGTCCTATTTTCACCCCTATCTTGAATAGAAAGAGGATGAAAAACTATCGGTAAATGCGCAAATGACTGACAAACGAATGAAAGACACGTAGCATCATTTTTCAAATCCATTATATCTCGAACACACTCGATTATGCATGTTGAATGTATCATAGGCATTCAATCTGAACACAACTTTAAAATAAGATAATTACAAGTACACTACATATAAATACTAAATCATTCATTTCGAAATCGAAACACTATTAAAAATAAATTATGCAGATCAATGTAGGACAGTTTGATGTATAAATGTACACATCAATTTAAAAAAATAATCAAGATTTTCTTGGAATTTCTCTGGTATTTTAACCATATGGTTCAAAACTTATCAAGTAGCCTTTGATAACGAATAGCTATTGATAAGAATAAGCTTCATCGGTATACGAACGATCAATAGGCAGTACGCGCTAATAGTGACAAAGAATTGTCAGTAGTTAGATACTTAAACAATTGGCTATCCTCTAACCGCAATCCTACTGATATTTGTTATCTGATTGGTAATCTACTGTCCTTCGTATACTTACTGTTCATATCATAACCTAAAATCTTTTCTATTTTCGCTTAAAATTTATAGATGTAACACTAAGCAATGAGAGTTCGAGTGGATCATAAATGTACGGATCTACACTCATCGATATTATAGTAAATAGTTTGACTTCTAGAATATTCTATTCGATGAACTTACTTCTTCTTGTTCATCATCGTCATCATCATTTTCAATATCACTATTATTATTATTTGATAAAATTTTATCTTGTTGAAAAGTTTGATCAAAATTAGTATTATATTTCATAGTTGCATGTCCTTTACGATGAACAAGTAAATCTGATAAATCTTCAGCTTCATAATCACATTGACGACAACGAAGATTATTATTTTGTGTACGTGAATTTGTTGTTATACGTTTTTGTTTATCATCATTATCATCTTGTTGTTGATTTTCATCAACAATAATTAAACTATTATTTTCATCATCATCATCATTATTATTAGTATGATTATCATTATCAACATCTTCATCTTCTTCTTCATCAACAATTTCTTCTTCATCTTCATCAATAATTTCATTTGATTTTTCTTGATCTTTTTGTTGTTGTGCAAAAAATGTTGACATTTGTATAGCTGCTGCTGCTGCAAATGCAGCAACATTTTGTTTATCATTTGATATTGTTTTAGCTATATCATTATTACCAATAACTAAACCAAGACTCTAAAAAACAAACAAACAAAAGAATAAATTAAATCGATGACTTCTTTTGTTTTCTCTCTTACCTCCATAACTTTTGCCATAGCTTTACGTCCAACTAAGACAGGTCCATGATGATTACATAAACGCATATGTTTTTTAACATCACATTTCCATTTTGATTTATAATCACAATTAAAACAATGATAAGGACTTTCAGCTGAATGAACAATTAAATGTCGTCGTAATTCTGCCATTGAATTAGCAGCAAATGGACATTGTTGACAAGCTAATGTACGATCACGTGTATATTTCATTGAAGATAATTTTTGTTGTACATCAACACCAAAAAAACTATAATCTTCATCAGTTAATGGTGCTGGTGCTAATGTTCGATCATCGGTTCCTTCATATTTAGCTTTAAGAGTTGTTTGAAATAAATATTTATCAGGTAATTCAACTATTTTTGCTGTATCATGAGCATGTTGTTTTTTAACATGTTTCTAAAAGCAAAAATTTTATTTAGAATTATTGACGAAGAGATTAAACGAGGCGGAGAATATCTTTTCGAAAATCGAAAAAAAAAAAAAATAAAAGAATAAATATTTTGAATTGAAGAAGATTGAAATAGTAACATGAAAGTAATGTTATGTAATTAAAAGTATTCTAAAAACAAGAATGAGTATAAACTTTTCTTTATTATTGTTAATGACGTGTTTTTGATAAATAAATGACTAAGTAAACATTGACTAAAAGAATGTTACTTGAAATTATCTAATATATGAGAGTTATGCGTATGTCTTTTTTTTTTTTTATTTGTTTTACAAAACAGAACAAACTATCGTGAAAATTCTCAAAGTGGAAGGAGATGAAGTCTATCCCTTTCGGTTGCGCCGCTATACGAAGATCTGAAGCTATTAAACAAGAGATCTCTTAATCGGGTTAATCTTCTATATACATCCATAACTGATGTCCGCACCCATGTTCAACAAGAATAGAAATAAATTTCAATAGATGGACAACGATAACAGCTAGCGATCATTGGTTTTCAGCAATGGAAAGAGGATAACTGTGGACATCTTTTTGTTTGATATTACAAAAGACGAAATAATTTGAAAACTCATCATCTTCGTAAAATATTTAACAATGTTTCTTTGCGAAGAAATTTTTATTTTGATCTGTACATCAGAATCTCAATACTAAGTAAACAAAATCATGTATCTATTTGATCAAATTATATAGAATTCTGTTGAGTTCTAGCAAATTTTCTAACTTTTTTTATCATAATTTTCTTGGAACGTTGTAGATTCTGTTTTGAAAGAAAAAATTTTTATTCTCTTACTTGAACATCCCATTTCCAACTTGAAGCATATGGACAAGCTGAACAATGATAAGGTTTATCTCTTGCATGATGACATCTCATATGTTGAATTAATTCACTTCTCCATCTACCACGATAATCACACCATCGACATTGAAAATTTCTTTCTTCTTTTTCAAATTTTCTCTGTAGCTGTTGTTGTTGTTGTTGTTGCTGCTGCTGCTGTTGTTGTTGTTGTTGTTGTTGTTGTTGATGATGAAGGTGAGAATGAGGATGTTGATTTCGAAGATGATTACTATTTCCATTAGCTGCTGCAACCATAGCAGCAACAGCATGCATTCGTTGGTGTTGTAAAGGTGATGATGTTCGTGGTGATGATGATCTTGATGAATTCGGTGATTTTGTACGTTGAACAAAAGCAGATGCTTGTTTAAATAAATCTAAATTTGTATTCATTGATATTTGTGATGAACGTGATGGATAATTAAATTTTGGTTGAAGTAATAAAGATGGATTAATAAATGATGAAAACATTGGATGATGAGAAAAAAATGATGGTGGTGGAAAAAACATATTTGGTGTTGTTGTTGGTGTTGTTGATGATGATATTGGTGGTGGTGGTGGTGGTAAAAATGTTGGTAATAATGGTAGAATTTTTTCATCATCTTGTTTAATACGTTTAATTTGTTGTTGTGATTGTTCATCATTATCAGATATAATTGAATGTTGACTATGTTCATCATCATCAGAATTTCTTAATGATGTTTTTTTTATTGTTGATGTTGATGATATTGATGAACATGTTGAATGATGATCACCATTAATTTTTGTTGTTGTTGTTGATGGTGTTGGTGTTAATTCCATCATTGAACGAGCTTGATCACGATCACGTTTTTTATATGGATTTATTAAACTAATACCTTTAACACCACATGCATGTGCACGATCCCAATGTTTAGCTAAATCCCAACGCCATTTATATGTTAATGAACAAACAAGACATTTAAATGGTCGGGATGTTGAATGTGATGCAGCATGTTTTTGAAGTTCTGTTGGCCAACGACCAATAAAATCACATTGTATACATTTTAATGGATTAATTGGATCACTTAAATTCCATTCTTCATTTTGTTGTGCAACATTTGTATTACGTGGTGGTGATTTACCAGCTATTTCATTTTCTAATTCAACAAGATGATGTTTTAAAAAATGTTCATTAACAGTTTCAACAGCTAGAAAACGTTGATCACATATAGAACAAATAAATATTTTTTGTCCATAAGCATTTGGTGGACTTGATGATGATGCATGTTCAGAATGACAATCATCATGATCATGATCATCATCATCATCACCATCATTATCACTATCATTTTGATTATAATTTGAACTATCACGTTGTTCATCATTACTACTATTACTATCACGATGATGTTTTTTTATTGCATTTTGTTCAATTGATGATATTGGCGATGATGATGATGTTGTTGTTGTTGTTGTTTTTTTTATTGATTTTATTGTTAAATCTAATGGAAGATTTAATGATTGATCAAGAGATGTTGAAGAATAGATTTGTTGAAAATCAGTATGTGAAGCAAAATTAATCCATGAATATGGATTAAATGGAAATGCTGGATGATGAGGATGTGGAGGTGGTGGTGCTAATGATGATGATGATGCTAATGTTGATGTTAAATTCATTGATGTTTGTGGTAACATATCACTTGTACGATTAGATATTTTTGATTGAATTGTTGTATTTGATGATGATTTTGGTGGTCGAATAGTAACAGGTGCGTCAAGTGGTGGTGGACTTTCGTCGTTATGTTTTTCTTTCCAATGTTTATTTAAACTTTTTCTCCATTTGTATAAATTACCACATAATGAACAAGCAAATTTTACTATAAGAAAATAAAAATAAAATTTTCTTATTCTTTTTGTTTTAAGAATGTTCATAATGTGAAATATTCGTTGAATTATCTTTAAAAATATAATTTTTCACATATTCAAATGATACTTTTCTAGTGAAACTTAGGAAAATCATGTTTAAAAATTGAAATATATTAAAGTCATCAAGTTTCAATATTTATCTGAACTTGATTTTTTTTTTGTATGTACGTGTGTCATAATAGTTAAAGAAAAACTTCTACATGCTTTGTGAAAAATACTGTTTGATTACTGAACAAAACACTATAATATATTCTAAGTGAATTCGAATACTATACTCCTCAGAATCAATATAGAAACTTCCATTAAATAATATATTCAATATTTAAAAATTAATTGTTCGTCGATCTTCACTCCCTAAATCTTCTTATTGTTATGTTCGAATACTGTGATCTATATTTTCGGCTATGTTTGAAATTCGATGACAATTAATTTTAAGTATTGAATATACTAATCGAAATAGATTTTTGTTTTTGTTAACTTTGAATATCTTATATTCATTTCCTTTGGAATCGAAGTTTTGATGATCGAAATCGAGGTGCTACAGGTATTTATTGCCTTTTTTCATGATTATACATTTGAAAATGTACCAACAAGAAAAACATTATTCTCAAGTGTCAATTCTCACCTTCAGCCAGGTATGTATGTACTCTCAAACATAATGTCCTCGATAAGATATATAGCAAGATTTATAGAAACCTTCCAAACTAACTTACTTCTACAATCAAACGATATTCTTCAAAAAGCATGTATAATACGAAAAAAAAACAATTTTTTTTTGCTCAAATTTCACATTCTCAGCACTTCTATTAATATTACCAGCAGTTGCATCATCTGGGTCAGGTACACGACGATATCGTGCTGGATCAACAGATACGTTATATGGACGTTTTCGATCAGGTACTGATGATGTTTGTTGTGTTGTATTAGAATGTGATGAAGTAACTGATAGATTAAGTTTCTTGTTTGTGCTAGTTGAAGGATTCTATATATATATGAAAAAAAAAAGAACATAGAGAGAAATGAATATGGATTGGTTGAAAAGAGAAAAAAAAAAAGAAGAATTAAATCGAAATGGAAAGAGAGAAGAAAAGGCAATGCCATCAGTATTCTTTCTCGCTTATTTTATGAGTGCCCAATAATAACAGCCATAACCGAAAAATGATCTTTCGAGCGGGTGTCAGTAGTGCACAAAAAGAAGAAAAAAAAAAGACAGAATTCTTCCTAATTGTTATAGGCTTTTGTACGAATGAAACGAAAAAGAAATATATGATAGTATAGTATGCTAAAATAGAATTACATGCGTGAGCGCAAGTTCTCATATTCATTTGAGAAGACATTTAAAACAACAAGAAAAAAAAAAAAGAATGCGAAAGAAGTATATGTATGTTTTATCAAAGCTATATGTAGATGATTGTTTTAATCGAAAAAAAAGATGCACCTGCAATTCAAGAAGACAAATGATAAGAAAATAGAATTAATCTCATCATTCATACATCTTTTTTCATATGGGGATTTTGTTTTTCTGTTTTATTTTTTATAACTATGAAAAAGTTTCACACATCATTAATGATTTTCTCTGTCGTGCGAGAAATTAAAAATTCACTTTAGATTATTGTTCTGACATAGAAATATACTATTCTTTTCAATCATAAAATCTGATCCTGTTTTATGATCTCAAATATAAGTAATTAATCAAATGCATCTACTGTATATATATATATATACATGATTGAAAAATGAAACTTTTAAATATGCATAGAATAATAGTTTAATCCGAAGAAGTTTTTTTATGCAAATATCTTGTAATAGTAACTGTCTGACTGCTGTTTTTCTTTTTCACTTGAAAATGAAAAGAAAAATAAAGACTTTGACATGCAAATTTTCTATTCTTTTTCTTTCTTTTTTTTGTTGCAGACAACAAAAAAAAGAAGAAGTTAATTATCATATTTAATTCTCTTGTTAGTTATTATGTCATAAAATTTAGTCGATAGAATCAAGATCAAACAACGATATATAAAGTGATGTCTATAGACTTGACAGAGATCAATTTTCAAGTGGAATTATGGTAAAACAAGTGTCAACTTCAATCATAAGATCAAGTCAAGAAAGATATTTAATATCCGATTTAGTGTCTTTTTCTTTTCGTTTTCTTCAAACAGAAGTTCTAACTTTGATTTTTGTACATGTACATATAGATAAAATATAGAAATCAGTTTTACTACGAAAGAAAAAAAAGGAAATTAATATGAGAAGTTATTTCAGAAGAAAGTTTTATTCTGACAAATAGAAATTTTGATATGAATAAAAAAAAAATTCACTGGTTACACATTAATTCTCTTTACTAAGTATTAATATATTCGTGTCTATTGCTCATATATATATATATAATGAACATTTTTTTGTTTTCATGCATCGTTAATCAACTTTTCAAATTAAATTATACAGTGACAAGCTGATGAAAGCAAAATTATTCAAACGAACAAATTTATTTCTAAATGTTCTTATGACAATTTGTATATTAATCAATAATAGACTATTATAATTATTGATTATTATTTTTTATGAATATTTCAGTTCATATGACGAACCGAAACAGTATTTTTATCATTTTTAATAATAGTCATAGTTTGCATTTATGAAGTATTATAGAAAAATTGAGATCTTCTATTGAGGAAAAGGATATACTGACTTTCTTCAATTGGAAATACTAAACTTTTCATGTCATATATCAAAATGACTTTATTGCAGAAAACTATATTGAATTGATATTACATTAATTCAAAATTTTATCGGCAGTCAAATCATAACTTAAGGAAATTCAACCGTCACTTCAGAAAGATCAGATAGTATCATAGATACAAAACTTTAACCAAAATCGTTACAGGTTTTGTCATTATTCCTATCCTAAGATACAACTATGGTAACAGGATATCTATTATATCGCTCATATAAACCAGTAGATTTAATCTTGTTAAGGATTGTCTCTATGCAAAATTTCAAGTCGAAAATCGAGTTTTCTCTTACGACGACATTCATATAAACTAAGGCTATGAACTTTTTTTAAGATATTCATAGCTTATTTCGGTTTACATAATCTCGACTAAAAAACGATTTATTATTTTGTAGAACTTCTTTCGTTTATTGAATTGTTTCAATAGATTGTTATAAGAGAATAAACTACTTGATGAATAATATATTCTTACTTGTTCATCATCGGAAATTTGTTCATCATTTTCAAATAATGTTGAATTTTGTTCTTTGGAAAAAATATTTATTGAATCATCATCTTCAATTTCACCATCAGATTCAATTTGTTGTTCTTGTGATGATATATTTGATTTTAATGATAAATGATTATTTCTATTTGAAATAAGAAAATTATAAAATAAAATCATGAAAAAAAAAAAAAAAAAAAGTTTGTTTTATACTGATGAGAATTCAAATGTAATTGATAATCAAATGATGATAGTGAATAATATCGACATATATCACATAGAAATACTTGATCATGTCCATGTTCGAATTTCATATGAGTTTTAAATTCATTTATTATTGATGATGAAAAATCACATTCATCACATTGACGAACAAGTCGAGAACGAGGAGCTAGTTGCTTACGTCTAAAAACACAAATTTCATATTCTAAGAATTCTTTAAGCTTATTATAAATTTTATAAATTTATAAAAAAAACCTTCTATAGAATGTCACAATTGGAATTTAAGATTAGCGACATCTATCTTAATATGATATTTATTTCAATTAATATTAAAACTTGCTCATTATTGTTGAATTCAAAGTTTAGTAAAAAAAAAAAAAGTAAATTAAAACAGAATATAACATGAGTATAAGAAAAATGAATTGTGTTTATGGTTATGATCATAGTTTAATTAATGTACTAATATTAATCATCTATAATGGGAAACTAACCATGAGTAATTAAATTAGAAAAGAAACATTATATCTAACAACGCTCGATTCATTGTTTACATTTCGTCATAATAAATAGGTAATTTTTGATTATTATTAAATTTTCAAATAAAATCGTATCAATTATTAGAACAATGAAACTGATATTTATATACAGATTACTGTCCTATATCTGCTAATTTCTATCGAATAAATAGAATATAGAATATTACACAAAGAAAAACAATTTCAGATTGAAACCGTAGCATTAAAATGTTGATTCTACAGGGTTTGAAAAAACATCGCTGTCTTGATAAAAAAAAGAGACTCAAAAATCAAAAAGGACAATATTCAAACAACACAAAATAATAGAACAAGTGATTGCTTGCAAAATGGGATGTCGCCAAGTTGAATGTCACCTCATATAGTTGACAAGGAAAGCTTTGCACGTGTCAAGTCGCGTTTCGACTGAGACAATATTTATTTGATGAGTAATAAACAAGTCTAGAATGGTTATGCTTTGCAAACCTTTGCTTTTGAAATATCAAAATTTTACTGAACTTCTCAACAGAAAAATTGTGCTCACGTGTAACTTTATTGAGAAAAGACAATTTAAAAAATTAAACCATTCAAGACTTTTCTATTACTCCATTATATTTTAAATAAATTTTCAGTATTTAGATTTATCTCTATTCTTAATTGAAACATGAATATGTCAATATTACCTGCTACTTCTCCCAGTATTTTCTCCAAGTGTTAATTTTTGTGTATGATTTCTAGCATTATTATTTGAATTTGACTTGTCCGATTGAGCATCACAATCACTGAAATAAACATTAGACGATAAACATATTTTAATAGCACTTTTCTATAACATTCATAAGTATATATATATTATCATTTATTGATATCCTATCTTATTAAGGTAATCATCAAGATGAGAATAAAACAACAACAACAATAAAAAAAAAAGCATAGAAATATCAAGAAAAGGTGTTGTTGAATTTTGCAAGATTTTATGTTTATTTAACATACACTTAAAAAACAATGAAAATTCATATGATGAATATTTAAAATGAAGAACTTCATTTTAAAGAAAAATTTTAAATCTGATAAAAAATTAAAACAAATGATTTCAATCTTTTCACATCAACAGTCATTAACCCAACGGCGGCATAGACACCAATGAAGCAGACATATTCACATGTCGAGAAAGAGAGAGAGGTCGATTGAATCAAATGATAATTCATATGGTCAGACATCGACCAGGCATGACATTAGACTTTACTTTTCTTTCTTTTTTTTTTCTTCTTCTCCCATTGCATCGATTGACCACTACTTTATGGTTAAAGAAGAAAGCGTAAAGATTTCTTGTTCTCTTCTCTCCAAATATGCATACATATATATGTATATATGCACGATGCGATTAGAGGGGCGTCACTGCGACAGGTAAAGAAAAAGAGACACGATCGTTCACTTTAGCTCGTTGATTGAAGATGGTATAGAGAAAAGACAGAGGGAGAGAGAGAGAGAGAGACATTCTTTATCTAGTACCGATATCAACAAAAATGCCCCCGAAAGGCATTATTATACAGTTCGACACGCATCGGTAATTTAACAGAGAAAGAGAGAAGAATACAAAAAAGCAAAAAGGAAAAAAAATGAAATGCAAAGATTCATAGATGGATTAACATTATGCCAAGACTTTTAATCTTTGTAAATACAAATAGTCGATTTTATAATGTAAACAAAAGAAAAAAAAAAGCATTCGGATATCCGTTTATTTTGTTTTTTCTGCGGTAATTCCAGTCAAACAATTTAAACAATACAGTAAACATTCATTACCTGATATCATCAGTATTGGCTAGGAAATAATCCATTGTATTATTTGTATTTTTATCAAAGATATTAAAACGATGATGTTGTTGTCTTCTAAAAAAAAAAAGAAAGGAAATGAATAAATAACCAATGGCATCAACTATGATAAATATAACCAATCGATTAATCGACGATATATGTAAAGAATAAAACGAAAAAGAAAAAAAAAAGAGACAAGACCGATAATCGTATTTATTAATGTTGCTTGGTAATCCCATTTGGATATGGATGACTAATCTTAATTCATACTTTTCTTCAGGTTTCTACAAGTCATAATCAATCTATTTGTTTATTATTCTCATTGATTCATATATTTATATAAATGACGAAAAAACAAAACAGAAAAAAAAAAAAAAGAACGGATCATAATCATCATCATTATCAGCAGCATATTATTATTATTATTATTATTGCGTTCTAGAAAAAAAGAAAAATAACTCGCGCATTACCTTACCTGTCGAAGGAAGAAGCAGTGATAGCATCAGTAGCTAGCATCATCGTTCGTTTTCTTTCTGCTATCTTATGAATAGACAACAAACGAAAATGACGAGCAAAAGAGAGAATGTTACTTTCTCTTTCGATCTATCGAATGTAAATCAGAAGAACGAGAAAAAAAATCCATTTGATGAGAAAGAGAAATCTGCACTGCTGTTCTATGTATGTGTGCGTTCACCGATAGATAATTATGAGAACAAGGAGTAAACGAGTATAGTAGTTGTAGTAGTAGTAGTGGACATTCATTTCGTTTGTTCGTTCTGTCTCTTTTTTTCGGTGACTACTATACTGCAATATCTCATCTTTATACTTCGATGTGCTCAGACAGACAGACAGACAGACAGTCGGTGATGATAATGGTAGCGTCAAGAGAAAGAGAGTGGGAGGTACTGAGACAAAGTTCTACCAATCACTAACATCGTTGCACGGTCACGGATGAACGAGTTTTTTTAACAAACTGCCAGCAATATAACATACTATACTTATATTTCTGGCTCTCATTCTATACTGTATTTACCTGCCTGACTGCAAAAACATCGTACATCATTCGATTCGTCACGAATTATGATGACACTCCATCCATTATTATTATTCTTCTTCTTCTTCTTCTTCTTTCACTTTCTTACTCTCTCTCTTTTCCTATACATACCGGCAAAACGATGATGCTTCAGGTCGATCGCGACAGAAAGAGAGAGCGAGAAAGCAGAAAAAGATAAATATATGCATGTATATATATAGATATATGTGCGTATGTAACGGTGGGATTGGTGCGTGTGGAATTGAAAATAAGCACTTTCTATTCTCTCCAATAGAATGTATATTTATAGGTGTGATGACAACTACGAATATAGCCTACGGGTTTATATCTATGAAATAGTCATTCATTTTCAAGAGATACATCCATTGCACATCATAAATAGATATATATATATATACATACACACGCGATCTGGCTCTTTACAATTTGAATAGCAGCAAATAGATGAGAAAGAACAAAAAGAAAAAGAAATAAAAATCCCTCGATGTATAAGAAACATTGTTGCACATTTAAAGGATTGACAATGAGATGTTGAAATAAAAGAGGAGGTTGATCATTGTGGGAGGAAGCAAAGCCAATGTTCAGAGTGAATGTATGTGTATATATAAATGTGTGTGTGTACTCTGCTGCTCGGAATTTCGTCGTTGTATTGTGTCAACAATTAGGAGAAAAAGAAAAAGAAAGAGACACGAACGAAACGAAGAAGAAGAAGAATCATCATCTGATGATCATATCTCGGTTGCCGACGACATAGTGCATCATTGTCTTTTAAAGCTTGACATTTTTCGTAGCAGACACGTTCTTGGGAAGCGCATATGAATACAGTAAAGAAAGAAAGATGACACAAACACACACACACACACACACACACACAAACAGAATAAAAAATGAAGAGAGAAAGGACTGCGAAAAAAGGTCAGAGATTATGGAAGAAACCTACTATTACAGAGAAGAAAAAGACGAAGAAAAGGATTATTCCTTCTTATTCTTCTTCAACACGAACATTGTCTATACTACCGAATGCAAAGACGTGAATTCCAGGAAATAACGTTCCGCATGTTTACTTTCAGATTTAATCTGCGAACGAAAATGTATGGAGTAAACAAGAAAAAAAAAAGAGAGATTACCTCGTTCGCTTGATGTAAACGTATTGTCGTTCGTTTTCTTCGTTTTTTATTTTATTTTAACGAAATGATAATAAGCAAAGAAAAAAACAGAAGGATACTGCCAGAAATAATCGAGTTTTACGAGCATTATATAGCAAAAAAAAGAAACACGAAAAACGAGAGAAAGAGAATTTCGTATGCGTGTATGTGGCACATGGAACTTCTTGTTGTTGACACAAGAAGGCAGGCAGCAGTTATAGACTGATAAACGGTCTTATCTTTCGGCTCGACTATAACTACTGCTGAAGAGAGCAGCACCGCAACGTCTCTCACACACGCACACACTTCAATTCTTTTTCATTTAAAAAATAGAAGAATAAGAGAGGAAAGATCATAAAAGTAGTGGAACTCAATAGAGATTAGAATTGACGCATCCACTTAAAATATACTTGAACATAATAATAATCAGAAAGAGAAAAAAAAATTTGTTTAAATAATTGTCATTCTCCTGTTTTTGCCAGTAATCATGATGACACAATATTTCATCTTCATTTTTTGTGCAAGAATTAATATGATGATAAATAAATAAATATATATATATGTAATAACTGCTGTTGTTCTCTATTCTCTCTCACGTGGAGAGACCGTTATTGGACAAATAACTGCCATTTCATGCTTACTGATATCAAAGAAGAAGAAGAAAAAAAAAAGGAAGACCTGTGCCATATATATCAATGTTTTGCTTCAATGCTTTTTTTTTTCAATAAAAAATATGGTTGGAATTTTCAGTTTTGGATGAGTAATCAATCAAATACCTGATTAATCGACCATCCATTGGTATACACATATATGTTTTCCTTCTTTATTTGCACTTATAAAAAGAACATCGACTGGTGATAATCATCAAATAATTAAGAAAAATTGAATTTCATAATTGAATACGACAATATTTATCAACTTGAAAAGTTACATTCATGATAAAAATTTTATTGATATATTTAGTTATTATCATCTAGAAAGAAAAAACATTTTCCTTAATAATAAATAAACAAAAAACATGAAGAAATTTTCGTTTTTAGTTTAATAGTGTTTTTTTCTTCAAAATTATTCATTAAAATATAATTTCAATTTAATTGAATATAATCAACTCAATATCAAAAAATAACTCATTTATAATTACATAATATTCAAAAACAAACATTTAAAACGAACAAATTAATCGACAGACTATCTAATAATAATCATTTGAGAATAAAAAACAGCTGTTGTATGATGATCAAAAAAACAAAAAAAAAAAATTCTTAGATCATCTCAAAGAAATTGCTACAAAATAAATCTAAGCAATTAGAATATTATTTATGATCAATTCTATTTCACTTAAATAAGAATAAAATATTAATCGTTTATTAAATAATTTCAGATGTTCATCAAGAGATGTATACAATAAAATTATCATTGTATTAGAGAATTACTTAAGAAAATTTTTATTTTTGAATTAAAACAAAAAAAAAAAAAGATTTCTTGGCAAATTCTTTAGTTTGATTTTCGAGGTATGACTTTAATTATAATTATAGGATTTATTTTTCTTTTTTTATTTCTTAATATATCATATATTTGTGGTGTAATAAATGCAAAACCAATAGATCCCATAAGAAATCCACCTGATATACTTAAACCTTGTAAATGATAAGCTATTGAAATTAAATAATTAGTTATAATATAATTAATTAATGTAAATAATGTAGCTATACCAATACCCATTTCAACAAATACAAGAATAGCAATACGTTTAAGAACAAGTAAATCTCGTTTATTATGAATTTGTCGTTGTTGTTGAATATGAATTGTTTGACGAGTATATCGAATGATGTAAGCATACATTAAACATACAGTTAATATAGGACCAATATACATAATTAGTAAAGCATGAAAAAGTGCACGAATATTTTTAAAAGAAATCCAACAACTATATGCTAAAGAAGAATATTGAAAATTATTTGTAAGAAGATGTATTAAAATATAAAGAAATGATATAAGCCATTGAATAAATATTCCAATAAGAAAAATATAATGTGATTGTAATTTTTTCTGTTTATAAAATACTACACGAAATAATCGAAAAATACTTTGAAGAACACATGAATAATAAAATGAACATATAAAAACATGAATAAAATATCCTCGTAATTGACATAAATAATTATTAAGAAAATCAGAAGAATTCAAACTACCGTATATATTATAACTATATATAATTAACATCAAGAAAGCTCCTAAGAGTAATGTGAAATATGTATTACATGTGAGAAGAATTGAAACATTTGAAAATAATGGATGAATACGAATGTAGACTATGACGAGAATAAACATGGAAATAAGAAAACTCATGAAAGATAATAACAAAATAATGCCGTTAAGAAACAATTCGACGTTGATAATCATAAATGAATTATATTAATATGACTAAATGTGTGCAATGAAGCCTAGATAAATTGACTAGCATTCTAAATAATTATAAAATGTTTAATTATATTATTTTATAAAGATAAATAAAATGAGTATGAAAAATCAATATGATTGGTGCTTTACAGATTTATTTACTTTTATAAATATAGATCCATAATTGTCCTGAAGCTAAAACCTGACTGCCTTATGAGTTGAAAAAATCGGTAAGAGAAAATTCAAATTTGATTATATTAAGTAGTTAGATGCTAATGTTTGCCTGTTTGAACGGTAATAAAAGTCATTATTGTTGTCAATTTTATAAAATAATATTCAACTTTTGAAAAACATATTCATATAACAAACTGAAGGAGTAACTTAAAGCCATTCTCAGTAAAAACATTTATTGAACTACTTCATATCTTTAGAGCGTTACGACTTCCCATATAACACATCCCTATATAAGAGACAGCAAGAGATGAGAATAGGAAAGAGGACACAAAAGCTAGCGGGACGTGACATTAATATTGGCACAGATATGACTATGTCAGAGTGAAAATTGATGTTATAACTTGACTGAACAAAATTAGCATTGAACTAAACGGAAAACGGCGCATTTCCGTATTATTAAAAAAACTAAAAGTAGAAAGAAAAAAAGTGCTACGATGAACACATATGTGTTCTATTTCACAGAACAGAATATAAATGTGTAAAATTTTCTACTTATATTTGATTGTATCATTCAACAATGTATATCTACACACTTATACATATAACAGTACCATTAACAAGAAAATGGACAACTTCAAATATGACAAGTACTTATATAGATAATGGTGAGAAGGTATTTTACGAAGAATTACCTAAACACATTGATTTCATTAATGAAAAATTTCAATAGAAAGTCTTTATAAAAATAACAAGCTTATCTAGATATCCTACAATGCTTGTCACTACTGAAAGGTAAACTATCTGACTTCTATTCATCAAAATTTTGTTTTGACGAAAGTTGTTAATATCAAAATTGATTGCTATATTTAATCTAACATATCAATTTTTGCATTTATATAGTGTTACATGGAGATTGTAATAAAATAGTTATTGAAGTAAATATTTAATATGTATAAACATCTTAGGTCGGTCATTATGAATCACTGTAACTTTATCATAGATGATCATTTATGCGCCGTAATTGTACGTCCAGTGTAATGCCTGTTTATAGCAGTCTATTCTCATCATATAGCATCGTAAATATGCCGCATTATTGACAATAACTAGATCAAATAAATGCAGTCATAAATGGTTGCTTTAGATGGTCTTTTCGTTTAAAGGTAGGTGCAGTATCAGAGGGTGGGTATGGGTTAATGTTGAATCATATAATATCATTGAAAGTATTCAGACAGACAAGAAAAAAAATAAAAAGACGCTGAACACACTTAAAATAACTTAACAGTTTTCGGATATAGATCGAAAATCTTGATTATCATTCAAAGTCATCCAGAAAATGCGACATGAAAATGATTGTATCTCATATGATTTAAAACTTTTGACGATCTAAGTGTTACATATTCCTGGTCACTTTCACACCTACTTTTTAAACATTTCTAACTTACAATTGTGAAGTTTGATCAGTATCGAGGAATATTCAGATTTTTCGCACGTCTACACAACTAATTTTTTTTTCTCTATTTCTACAATTTTTGATTTTTTTAATCGTCTAAGTTATTAGTATAATTTCAATAATTGATGCACAGATAAACAGACCTATCTCTTTACCTATTCATTTACATTCAAACATATATAGCAGCCTGTCTGCCTGTCTCCTAATCTGTTTTTAAGACGGCTAGCAACATAAAATACACTAGTCAACTTAATTCTTTTCGGTCGCTTAGTTCCCATGATAAATTCTTCTTTCTTCACTCGACACATGAGTTACAGCCCAAGTCAGCTACTCTTTCTCAACACCTGAGCATCGTTTCGAATTGAGAAAAAAAGTTTGTTGACATCACGTGAATATAACAAATGCAAAATCTGAAATCTTCTTTTTTTTTTTAATCAAATTCAACAGCATCTGAAAGATATAAATATACGGAAAACGATAATTAAGAATTGATATTTGCCTTATAGGGTGATGATTGATTTAATCTTAATGCGACTGTTCATATCTTAGATGGTCAATAATATTTATTTCAATTATCGCCGTATGTAAAATAAATTGATCTACGATAAAGCCTCGAATGTCTAGGAAAAATTTTGGTATTTTTTGTATGAAGAAAATAAGACAGAGAAAAAGGATATGAAAAATGTTTTTTTTCCATTTATATTTAATAATAGTAACATGTCACAAGCATATTGCCAAGAGCATATTAAAAAAAGAATTATTATTAGAAACTGTTTCAACAAGAAAAAAAAAACTAGAAAAATATTTATTTCTATTTCTATTTTTTTTGACTGATTCGTTTAACAATTCAATAAAAGAATATCTAGTGATTATTTTTAAAATAAATCGAACAGATTTTGATCTTGTTAATTGAAGCACATGAGATAATGTACTAACATAGTCGAAGTTCGTGCAGTTCAACAGTCTTCTCTACTCGAGCTTTGTTTGAATGACAGTCTGTCTAGTCTATCTGTCTAGTTATCTACTTACTTACTTATATGCTTATCTATCTAACTATCTATCCATCTACTAAACAATTATTATAAATCCATAAATTTATCTGACTACTGTCTATTTTAGATTTAAGTACATCTCGAATTTTTTGAATAAAGAAAAAGAGTTATAGTTTAGATTTTCAATAGTATTAATAGTGGACATTGCTCTATACTTTTATACAATCAACAACGAATTCTCTTACTTTTTGTGTTAGACACATGACTAGTTTTCCCAACAACTACTTACCACTCTTGTTAGAATACCATTTTCCAAGTGTAATATGGTAGACTGTTCTCTCTTCTGTTAAGCAACACAAGATTAAGATGACTTATTACATAATAGTTTTTCAAAAGTTGGAATTATAAGAAATCTTTCTAAACATTCTATTACAATTATTGAAAAATACATATTGATACCAGTCAGATAGAGATCATCTTCAAAATCTACAACGTGTTCAACCAGTAAGCTATTGAGTTCGTGGTATTTAACAGGCATTGAAAATAAATGCCGCTTGCTACTTAAATCTGCAATAGACATCAGCTTTCTATTTAACTACTTCTGCAACTGACGATTTAACTATTTATCTACTTACTTACCTAATTATTGACCTAACTATTTGCTGAAACATCTACTTCATTAAATATGTGACTATTCAACTGACTACATGTGCATCGGACTACCCATGTCACTGTGTAATTATCTAACTAGACAGCTAATAAAGACAAATTTGATTGACAGATAAAATGTAGTCAAAACATAAATGAATGTGAGAGTGATAATATAACAGTATTTTTCTTCTATATTTTTACTATCGATATTGGATGTGCAAATCTATTTAACTAATTTACCTATATGTCTGTCTGTCGATCTAGAGATATATCTTTTAATTATATAACTATTACTGTATCTATTCGTCTATCAAAGAAAAATGATGCTGTAAAAAAGACGTTCGGCGTGATTGAAACTAGAGAACACCCACCCGCTGAAGATATTGAATAAAAAAAAAGTAGGCACATTGTGAACTTAGCACACAAAGTTAAGTATCATACAGATAGAAAGAAGAAATAGGAATTTTATGACAATATTTATAAGTCAAGAATGAGTTATGTTAATTCTTTAGAAAAATTCACATAAAAGAATATTAAATTTGATGTTTATTGTGAACGGTTTCATTCTAGATGAGAAAAATACATGGACATGACAAAAAAAAAAGAAAAGAGACAGAAAATTCAGATAAAAGACAATTGTCTTTGAAACATGTTTTCATTCTTCTTGCTTCTACAGACTATTGATATGAATTTGAATATAAGAGAAAACGGAGCAAAGTACCTAAAATACTTTATATAGGTGAAAAAAACTTTATGAACGTGGATCTGAATGGAAAAATAAATTGAAAAAAGATTAAATATAATAAAATACAGTGAGTTCCACATTTTACAGAATTATCAGCTCTTGCGAGAGGTAAACATATCTTTAAATTGTGCATTGAATGGAGGTTAGAACCGAAAATTTTTGATTATTAATCGACATACACAATCGCTTTCTAAGAAAAAACAAAATGACAAGTAACTATAATTCAATTTAGTTCTCAATTACATCGCATCAATCATGAAGCTAGTTTATAAGTTTTTACTTTGCTTTTTTTTCCTTCTAATAAAACAAGATTTTATTGTTCCTTTATTTAACTTTAATTTGTCATTAACACAATTTTTTTCTAAAAATCATCTAAGTCGAAAAAAAAATTTTTTTTTTTTTGTATCTTCATCTTTTTTTTCACAGGAGAATTATATTTATCTTTGGATTTTTCTTATGAAATTAAGAATAAATTTTTAATCTTAATGTAAACTACTAAATGCGACTCATTCATTAAACGGATCTTCTTTGACTATGAAATGATAATAATCTAATCTAGAACAAACTCTGAAAAAATTCTTTTTAACAAAACAAATATCCTATGATCTTGATTATGGGTAATAAATTACCGTATTCATTCAATCAAGACATTTTGTTAAACTCATATATTTTCGAAGAAAATAGTGAGTGTAAGTTTCAAGTCGAAGTTTTGCTACTTCCTACCTTTACCTGACTCTCTCCATTGCATACCTTAGCAACCGAAATTAAAGATGCTCTATCCAACATAAATAACAATGCTTCAATGGTTCTAGTACATTTGTTGAATATCGGAAAAGATTTTCAATAATTGAATTCAACTTTCAAGTTTATCACTACGGCAAGTTTTCAAGTACTTTCAAGTTTGACTTATTTTTGTGTCAGGTTATTCATTTTTAAATGAATGATAATCCTGCTAAGTAATCCCAGCATAATATAATTAGATTGCCTGAGAATGTGTTTAAAATATTGTATAAATAAAAATAGTTATGTCTGCTCCTTTAGTGCATTGTAGTCAAAATCTAAATAAATTAAAAAAGCTTCTTAGCGCAATCTCTTTACGACAAATATGCGGAATTTATCATGTCTTATTTAGCTTTATTATATTAATAAAAAATGCACAAAGTGTAAAGTCTCTAAAAGCCGATAGTTCTTTTTCAATGATAATCGATTGTTAATAAATGCTGTCTTTTTTATTTGTCTTGTTGCTATTCGCTTGATATTTCTTTTCTTTTCATGACTTGTTACTATTAGTCTAATCGATGATATACCAGACAAATAAGTCTATTATGTATCTTGATGAACTCCGTCAGACCGAAATTGATTATTTCCGAAAGTTAGAACTTAATCAGGTCATACTTTTGTGTTGGTTATATATAACATTTATGGAAAATCAAAACAGCATCTTTGATATCTATCATATAATCGTTTATCTTGAATTTCAAGGAAGATGCTGAAATGTTCCCGTAGTGACAGATCTGAGAGTTGAATTTAATTATTGAAGACCTTTTTAGATATTCAACTAGTCTATTTTCACGGTACCTACATCGAGAGAAATGTCTCTGTGTTTCCGTTCCTCTCAATTATTGAATAGTTGAATTCAACTTTCACATTTGATATTTATGCAAATCTGATAATTTAAATAATTTAGCAAATTTTTACAAAAACCAAACCATGGAAAACTCAGATTTATGTGCATTAAGAAGTTAATTATTTAATACGCCATTATCATCAATAAATATTTTATGAAAAAACGCATTATATTCAGATTTCCAAGCGCTTACATATGTATTCTAGAGCAGAGAAGATTTTGGAAAGTCAAATTTAAACGCTTGAGAAAGTCTATCTTCTAATGTTATAACATGAATGGAAAATCAGTGGTCCTGTAAACTTGATTTTTTGAGCGTGTCTATGGTCAAAATTTCCTCCGTGAGTACCAATGGACACGTAAACGTTCGAAGTATTCTTTTTTTTTTAATCTTTTAATGCTCATTTCTTTTGGCATGTATGTATATTTTCGGCAATCTAAACATCATGAGTTTGTTCGCCACATTTTTATTAATGAGAATGGCATATTAAATAATCTATTGCTTAATGCTCATAAATCGGATTTTCCGATGCTATATTTTTATTAAAAATTTTTTAGCTTATTTAAATGAGTAGGTTTGAGTGCGGATAGTTTTATTTTCTTCTTCTACATTACCACCAACGCCTACACCGATTCATAGCGAACTCATTTCAGTCCGTACATAACAAAGATTCAACATAAAGTTTATGATTGCGAATAAGAAACTAAATATATATAGTAAGTGATACTTGTATTTAAAATTCTATCGAAATTTTCGCTTGAAATATTCCTTGACAAGCTTTTCTTAATGCAGCATTGTAGTTGATAAGATTGGTATGTGACAAATATCGTGCGGTGTTTTATTTCATTCTTTCAGTATAGATCGTAAAACTTCATGCTTGCCATTATTATGTGCATAAGATTTATCATATAGCCAATTGATACTAGTTGTTACTCAATACAACCATCGGAGAGTGGTTTTAATGAAGTATAATTTATGCTTCATAAAAAAGGTCATTAATGAATCGCGAATTTCGATGGAAATCGAAAAGAACTCGACAAAAATTCTTGTTTTAGACAATTTCATCGTGCTATTATCTTACAATTAATAGGACTATAATATCATGATTTAATTATCAACTTTTTCTACATGGTTAATTACACTGTTAATATTTTTGTCGAATTTCCTTCTATTCTTTTCTTAATTGAAGTTTCTCTTTTGTATCAAAAAGTAGCACTTGAATATCTGCATACAAAAGTATATTTTATTGAACACGTATAATCACCTTCATTTTTTAAAAATCTAACGTTATCGTATAGTAAAATAAAGTAAAGAACATTAAATTTTTTGTTTTTATGTTATCCTAATTTGTAATTTCAACAGGCTACATCCCATATGTCGCCGCTTTTTTTTCATGTCCTTGACATACACAAACCTCAAGATATGTTCATATATTCTACGACTTTCTTTCCATAGGCAAGCACTTAAAATCTTTGCATGAACTATGCGCACATTCAAAGTCGTTCATTCGCTAAACTCATGAAAATCATACGAATAAGCATACTTGAAACAATCAACTGGAATAAAATAATTAGGACTTTTCTCTTCAAGATGAAAGAATACTCCTTATCATTGAGAAAGTTTGAATCTATATACTTACTCAAATGGATTATCTTTTTGGCTTGTTTGTTACAGACTTTGTCATTTAAATTGTGAATTTTTATTATGAATCAAATCATTTTGAATGTAAAATTGCAGAAACAAAAAAAGAAAAGTATATATAAAATATAATTAAAATTAATTTCATGCGCCATAGATAACATTGTAAAAGATGACGAGATTCAATGGAGTATTACTAACGCTAGCTTGTGATAAGAATAGAATTTTGTTGTTAATCTGTACAGCTCGTAATAATTTTCCATAAAGTATTTCATTTGTAATTATCCGCACACGTGAGCTTGCAAAAAGGTTTCAAGTTCTACCTCAAGATACTCAAGAATCTCATGATCATGAAAAAAAAAAGTTCGACTAAGGTGTCTAATGAATTTTACTTAGGGAGATCCAGTGTCTAATAGTTATTCAGCATGAACATACGAAAATGTTCTGTACACTATTTTTGAGTTCGGTAATGTCAATAAGTCTTAACAGCGTTGTGGAAGCATCCAGTTTGCAAAATCTGCGCATGTATTTCTGTCCGGATCAGTCAAAGTTGACTTTTTTTTTTTCATGAAAAATAGTCAAGTGTTATTCCACCAAAATTACAATAAATTTATATTGATTCATGACTATTTTCATATTTAAGTTTTACAAATGTTTGCATGTCTTTCTCCTTATCATCGTTTTTTCAAATATATCCAGAAAAAAAGAATTTTTGAATTGTATCATATAAATGCTTTTGTAGAGCATTTAAAACTCTATCTTTTGATAAAAAGAATGTTTCAATAAAATCAAGACTATAGAAGAAATTTAAAAAATAATAAGAGTACCATTATTTATTTTACAAATATTTATTATTTTTTTGAATTCAAAATGAATTTTTATAAATGTCTATAGTTTATATTGAGATTAACTGTGTCTGTTGTCGACTTGAATCTGTTGTTGTATGTTGAATGTTTCTTCGTGTCATTGAAGAACATTTAACTTGTTCATTTCGTTCAAATATATGTCGTATTTTAGGTGTGATAAATATTAATGTAATTGGTGTAACAACAAGTCCAATTGATATACTTACTACTTGTATTTCATAAGCAAATGGTATTAAATAATTAGTTATTGAATAGATAACTAAAACAGATAATGTTGAAACACCAAACATAACTAAAAATAATAGAAGAATGACAATACGTCTTAAAATAATTGTATCTCGTTTATAAGATTTTTGTCGTTCTCGTTGACTGGTAATTGTTCGACGAACATATCGAAGAATATAAGTATATATTATGAATATAATTGAAAGTGGACATACATATATACTTAATGTTACTAATAATATTCCTCGAATGTTTCTAAATGAAATCCAACAATTATAATTAAGAGATTGATATTGAAAATCATTTAATAATATATGTGGAAAAATAAAAAGAAATGATAAAATCCATTGAATAAAAATAGCAATAATAAACACATAAAATTTTTGTAAGATTTTCTTTTTATAATATACTACTCGAAAAAAGCGAAAAATTGCTTGAAGAACAAATGAATAATAAAAAGCACAAAAACAAACATATGGCAAATATGCACGAATTTCACACCATCGACCAGCTAATGAAATAGGTGAATTTATATGACCATAAAGATTATGTATACCTGCATAAAGTAATGTAAAACAAAATAAAATTATAGTAAAATAAGTATTGCATGATAACAAAACTGATATATTTGATATCGATGGATGAATATGAATAAATATTCGTACAAGAATCAAGAAAGAAATAAGACAACTTAAAGATATTAATGCTATGAAGATACTACTGAGAATTATTGATAAAGTCATAGTATGAATAAGCTATTGAGTATTATTTGATCAAATTGTTTATTTTGATAAATTTTAACACAATTTTTAATTTAAACAATATTTGTTTGAGATAGTATTGAATAAAATTTTTCTGTATAATATTTTTGAATGCTAAGATAATTGTAACAATTTAATGGGCAGGATAGAAGAATATAAGCATTGAACAATAATTTTTATTACTTGCAATATTTGCTTCTTGAAAAAAGGAGTACTATAAAGATAAGTTTTAATTGAGATCGAGTTTAAAATTCTTCCATCAATTATATAAATTCTCGTTTATAAACAAATATTTAACATTCATATTTTTTTTGTTTTAGTTATGGAATGGCTCAGAATAAGGGTTTATTCGATAAAAAATCTTGTCTATTATCTAAGAAGTTGAATAAAAGCTTGAACTTTGATTTTAATTAAATTTAAAAACTTGTCTAATATGAATATTGCCAATAAATTATTTATTTGAAGATATGATAACAAAGAATAATCTAATCATATTACTTGATAAAAAAAAACAATAATTAATAAATGTAGCAATTTGTAACTTTTATAATATTCAAAAGTAACTAAAATAGATAGCTTAAGTTCGTCATTTTTATTACGAACACAAATTTTTTTTAAATATTTTCTATACTTACCAAATACAGTCAACAATATGGCATAAGACACTATAAGAATTAAAGAAAAAAAATACATATATCGATATATTATAAAAATCTAAAATATTCATTTGAAAGAGCCATCGAAGAGATCAAAATCCATTGATATTAATTCTTCTGATTAAGAATGTCTATATACTTAGATAACAAATAGATGACATAATACTAATCAGAAAATAGTAGAAAAAAGAATCAAGTTTTTCATTAGAGAACATTGATTCTATGAACTAGGAGTATCAGATTAGCATTAATATTCCCACTAATACGAATACTAATAAAGCATTAGTATTAATTAATAGTAACATAAATTGTAATGCATCAACTCAATAAATAAATTCAAATTGTACTCACAGTGAAACTATAACTAATGGAATGTATGAAAATATTTACATATGCTGTTTAGAAAAAAAAAGATATATAGAAATCTGTAAAATCTATTTGAAGAGAAAATTTTTCTATTATAAATCTTCCACTAAATTATATTTCAGTTTAATACTTGAAAGATAACAGCAAATTATCTCGAATGATACTCATGCAGATGAGTCCAAGTAAAGAATAGAAATTTCACATTTCAAGTGCAATGCTATTCTGATTCAATCGTTTAGACCTGAGAGAAGGTCATAATAAGTTCATTTTCTGCACATCGTTATATAATCAATGACACAAGCAAAGCAATACTACTACAAGCATCTAGATTAAATATCGATGACATGTGCATAAAATTAATTATTACGCATTCATTTTATTATGAAATAGATATACATATAATATATATATTTTTGTAGAGTTCAGTTGAGTCAAGAAATTTAATTTCGTTAAAAAAAGTATAAGGTGTGTTCGAAAAGTCACCTATGCACAGACAATATTGAATATCTCCATCATATTTTTTTAGTAAAATGAGCTAATTTATTTTTCTGTCTATTGAAGAAAGTTCGAAGGTTTTATTCTTATGAAATAAATTTCACAATTATCACATAAAGCATGAATTTTAATAGAATGTTTTAAAATCTTCATACTTCATACAATATTGGTGAGAAAGTACGTCAATTTTGAAAAAAATCCATATCTTGAAGAAACTAAATCCAAAAATGCTGGAGCTTTGAATAAAAACTAGTGTAAGCAGGATCTTTTCATGTACAATACTTCAGATAAAAATTCAAACATATATTTCTATTAAAAAAATGAATCCTACACAATAGATAAAAAGGCAAATTTGGATTAAAGCGTATTTCTAATAAAAAAAGTTTTTTTCTGGATTTTCGTGATTTATTTTGATCGAAATGCACTTTTTTCTTCTTAGGATCCCAATGAAAATTATTCAATAGTCTGATGAAAACTCAAGAGAATCACGAATGATTTAGAGGTTGGTTTTCGTTTTTAATCATTTCGGAATTCTTCTTCACACGTATCTTGAGAAATAAGAAAACGAAAAACTACTATCGGCGCCAGAAGTCAAGGCATTCAGATGTTTTTGAATAAATCTTGGTAGGAACAAGATAGAAACCCGTGGTTTTAAACACTTGATAACCAAGACCAAAGAGCATAATTTCATAAGCAAAATTTTTTCTGAGAAAAAATTCGAAGATCGGTTTTTGAGATGATCTCTGAAAAACCACGCTGAATTTCTGAAAACTTTTATAGAAGTCTGTTAATTTTCTTACATATTCGGAATCAGCATTAAAAACTGAACCGACTCATATATGTTTCGAATATTTTCACGAACTTTCTGTTTTCGTCGAAAAATTCACTCCTGATCCCGGTCAGGAGTTGATCAAAACGTGAATTTCATCAAAACGCTGTTTTTGTTGATTATTCACTTGCCATTTTAGTTCCTAATAGCATTCTACAAGCTTCGAACCTGCTTTCTACTGTCCAAATGGCATTTTGATGGAATTCACTTTTTGATCGACCCCTGAGGGTGACCACAGGGATGAATTTTTCGACGAAAAACAAAAGTTCGTGAAAATATTCGAAACATGTATGACTCGGTTCAGTTTTTGATGCTGATTCCGACTATGTAAGAAAATCAACAAACTTCTATAACAGTTTTCAGAAATCCAGCGTGGTTTTTCAGAGATCCTGTGAAAAACCGATCTTCACATTTTTTCTCACCAAAAAATTTGCTTATGAAAATATGCTCCTGGGTCTTGGTTATTAAATGCTAAAAACCGCGGGTTTCTATCTTGTTCCTACCAAGAGTTATTCAAAAACCATCCGACTGCCTTGACTTCTGACGCCGGCAGTAGATTTTTGTATGTCAGTCATGTTTGATATCTCTGAACAGATGTTTTGAACTTCTTTCATAAGAATAAAAATTTGAAACTTTTTCTTATAGCAACATTTGGTACACTCTGCATTTAATTTCTATATCCTTTTTATATTTACATCAATCTCCTGTGCTTCTGTCTCAAAGTATTGAGTTAAATTTCCATGAGATTTTTTTTCATACTCATTTGCAGAAAAGTTTGACTCTATTCATAGAGAAAAAGAAAAATGTTGATTCATGAAATCATTGAGTATTATTATGACCTCCTATATACTTATAGTAACATGAAGTAGCTAAGCTATTTGTTGAGCTTTCCAGTAGCATAAGTTAATACAAGTGTTTCATATCATTTTGCCTTTGAAAAATGAACAATATGACAAATAGGCATACAGAATTTATTTATGTGAGCCAACATGATTTGAAGAAACTCTTGAGAATTCGGATAAAGATATGTTTCTCGTGTAGTAATAGGAGTACAATATTTGTACACAACTTCTGTGATTTATTTATTAATAAACAAAGTGTTGCATTATTTTTTCGTGCGTTTAATTACACAATCCTTACCTTTTGGAATAAAACTTTGTCTTATATGATATTTTTGAGTGTTAAGTAGCATCTATTCCCTTTCTTCGAATGTGCATATGAAAAAGAGAATTCAGTTTTTCGTTTATTTTGATAACAAAGAAAATTTTATTTTCAAGGTTCTATTTTCATTTCATAAAATTTTTCTCTCTAGCGGCAGATTTTGCGTCTATGCATGATAATATTGTTTGAGATTTGCAAAGATTTTGTTTTTTCTTGTTAAACTCGTATTGTTCATTCGAAAAAAAAATCTTTTTAACTTTCACTAATTATATATTATCTTTCAAAAGTTTAAACCTTACTCCGTACATATAATTATAAAATCTTGAACCATTATCTAGTAACAGAAACATATCTAAGCATCTTATTCATACGTGAATACTTTAACATACGCTATCTCTTTTATCTCAATTGCATTAAAATACAATTACAATTTTTACGCAAAAAGAGTCTTCCGGCTCAGTTCTTTGAGTACCTCAAACATGAACTAACAAAAGTTTTGTTTGTCTAACTACATTTCACTTTAAGAAACTTTTAATAATTACAAATGCATTTTGTTTAATTGAATAAGAAAAAAGAAAATGCTTGATTTCATTGCTGAAAGCGTTCGGAAAAATAAATTCAAGTTTATTTTCTAGGTACAAATGAGGACATTTCAATGGAATTCAGTTTTGTGAAATTTCTGTAATAACAAGAAATAATATATTACGTAATAAAGATTAATAAAATGTTTACATTCAAAATGTAATTTAACTATATAATTTCTTTCATTATTTGTTTTCGTTACATGATTAACAATAATAATACACCGACTTGATGATTACAATGACAATTATTATCAAGATCATCATTATCGTCAAAGACTTTGTGAGATATATTTTATTACAAAGAATAGATTTTTCTTTTAGAATGCATGAAATTCGGATATTTTGGCTGTTGCACAAATAATAAAACTGATATAATTTGATTAGAGATGTACGAAATTAAAAACTGAAGATTTGCTGGGACTGAACGATAGATTATAGTTAAATTTTTCGATGTTTTGAAAAAATCATCTTATTAACCATACCGATCATAAGCAAGCTTGTGAGAAAAGGTAAAAAAAACATGTAGTCTCTCTCATATTAAAAAAAGTATCTTTTTTCGACTCATTTTTTCATCACCTATTATACGCTGTGTTAAAAAAAAACAAAATATATCAGGTTCTGTGGCAAGTGACTATTTGTTGGAAATTCGATATCTCGGCAAATTAGTGTTCTGTTCTGGCTGAAATTTGCAGAACATTCTAAAGATCACTAGATCTATCTATGATTTGAATTTCAGTTCAAAGATTCAGCAAAACAATCATCATTCGTTTCTAGAGACCCATCGGAGCGAATTTCCTTATTAGTTTCTAAGAACATTTGTTTGAATACCGGAAAAGTTTCTCAAAAATTCTTGGTTTTCTAGGTAAATGTTGGCAAAGAACCTAGCTCAGAGTACAAGAACATCTTTGAAGAAGTGATGTAAATTTTCTTAATAGAGGATCATGATCTTTTATTCTGGAAAGTCATAAACTAAAAGAAAACATATTATTTTATTATTATAACAAAAGAAACTTGATGCTGTTCACTGTTTGCGATCAAGAGACCGTATTACTTCTATAATAGAAGATTCATAAAAAAAAGAGAAATGATCCTTAAGAAAATTTACATCACTTCTTCAAAGATGTCCTTGTACTCTGAGCTAGGTTCTTTGCCAACATTTACCTAGAAAACCAAGAATTTTTGAGAANGTTTTTTTTCTCCTCTTTCGAAGCATGTATAATTTATTATTATCAGACGTTTGTAAACGGAACGACACAATAAAAAAGAGAGAGACACCTTCAAAACATATCTGCACTTCGTGGACACCGAGAAAAACGATGGAAGATGTTGATTCCTATATTTCTTGGATAACTCTTCAATAAACACGTTATAAAAAAAATTTTGTTATCAGTTAATAGGAAATTTTCTCCTCTTTCGAATGGTGTATGATTTATGTTTGTCGCACATTTGTGCGTGAAATGAGGCAAAGAAGAAAGATAAATTAATGCAATAAACTTGCAACTTTTATATGAATTCATCAAAAACTTTCTGTGCTCATTAAAAAGCCCTTGTAAAACCGTGATTACTTTGCCTTTTATGAACTCGTTAAAACAGTTTGTAAAACGATAGTTAATTATACTTAACTACTATCCACACAAAACGCTTTTGACTGATCCATACAAAAATTGTCAATTTTTTGTGCAAGTATTTTTGTTTCTGGTTTGTCTCATTCCATTTACGAATGTGTGATAAATATAAGTCATACACTGTTCGAAAGAGGAGAAAAAGCTATATCTTTTGGTTAAATAAGTTTTTTTTTCAGCACTCGTCTATCGAATAGAAATAGGGCTCGATATGTTGTGCCATTAATTTTGCATTATACGTTATTTAACAAAATATCGATATATATATATATATTAGCTAAAAGAGTTTATTTCTGATTGTTTCTCTAATTAGACAATATTTGAAAAATGCTCAAATAAAAGATTCGTTACTTTTTTTCTTCATATATCAATGTTAAAAAGAATAGATTGAAATAAAAATCTTCATTTCTTTAATTTAATATTTCTAATTATGTTTGTTTTCTCTATTTAATCAAATGATATTCTTTAGAGAATAAAATAACAGATAATCAGTCAATAATTATTTTTATTAATTTATTTTTTGAGAATGTTTTACAAATTGGTCTAATTAATAACAAAATATTTGGATTATAATTGATTATCACCTAGAAAATGAATTTGACAAAATTTAAAAGCTCTAAAATGATGAATTAAAGAAAAGAGTTTATATGTTAAAAACTAAGCAAACGAGTTTTATTGTTATTGATATTAAAATTGATTGATTTTTAGTAATTTTTTCAATGATATGTATCTTTCTAATATCTAATTTAGTTAAATTTCAGAATATTTTCTTTTAAAAGAATTTGATTAAAATTTATTTATAACATACAATGACAACTGTATCGATCGAGTTAAATTACATGCAACAGTTCTTCCGTATCTAATTTCAACGCCAATTCAATTGATTTATCTTCGCATTGAACAATACGAATGGTTTGTGCATCTCATTGAATTTTTTTTTGTTGCATTTATTAGTTTTACTTTAATGAATTTTCAATGATATTTTATTTAAATTAAAAAAAACATTACAATATATTATCTTTTTGAAAAAACAAATAAGATTTAACATTGTAGAGATGGAGATTAGATTAAATATATTATGATTATTTAGAAAATAATAAAAATTCTTCCACTTTTCCGCTTCGATCCGTACGATAGAGCTATAGAAGCATAAGTCTTTGATCGTATCGTTCTTGAAAAGTATTTTTAAACTGCATTTGTATTTATTTCTGTTAATTAGAGATTCTGAGATTGTCAACTTCTTCTACGACAAATAGTCAAGATCGATTCGCCATATTTGATAGATAATTGTTGCTAGAATTTTCTTTTATAGATTATTCTTTGACTCTTCTCCTACAGACTATAACCGACATTACTATGGAAAATTCACAGATCGTGATAAAGTCTTTAATATTGCCGCATTCTTTTCACTGACTATAAGTTACATATGCGAGAAATCAAGTCTAATATAGAATTATCATTTCAATACAATGGAATTAAAGATATCTGTCCTTTATCATTTTATAACACTTGGATTAATAGTTTTATCATCGTTATGTATTAATAATACGTAATAATCGACCAGAAACATGTATAATGATAATATCGCCATTTAAAATGTAACAAAAAATCCATCATGTCGAACATTTTAATACGAAGAATAGTGGTAAAAAATTCTCTTGTTGTCTGGTTTCAGCTTTGTGATGCACATTCTTTTCTGACTTGTGTTTATAATTTGAGAAAAGTATGATAGGACTTGAGATAGCTTGTATTATTGTGCATTTGTATTTATAAATAAAATTGTTAATAGATCTGAAAAAGAACTTTGTCAATCAATGATAATTTCCAAGTTTATTTTATCTAACTCTTCTAATATCGAAATTTTTATTTTTTTCATGTAAACAAAGAAAAAGCGAGTATTAAAAATGACATTTCGTATAGATTTCTAGGTTATTTCCTTTTGAAACTTTTGATAAAAAAACGATTTATTGATCAAATACATATAAGAAAAGAGAAGTTGAAAAATGGTAACATTGAAATCGTTTCTTGTTCATTTATTTTAAAATAATTATTGACGTATGAAAAAAAAGAAATATGAATTTTGGTTCAACGTATGAATAGTAACTACAGTTTGTTTATTTGTTGATCAATTTTGAAATTTAGTTTTATTATTTTTAGGCATCCGATAAACTAAGAAAAAATTCATCGACCACCGTTCAACACATCGAATTTTGTCTTGCGAGTTGTAATTATGGTTCAGGCGAATCAGTTCATATTGGTAACAATCTCTTATCTCTTAGTAGTAGTTATACACCATATTTACAATCATTGTGTCTTTGACGGGATAACGATTTTCCTTGGACATCGAGTAAGTCGATGTATATTTTCAATAAAAAAAAATGTTTTTATAAAAAGTATTTCACTTTGTTCAAGTTCGACTAAAATATTTATGTCAAGTTTTGAATAGACATTGAATTAAATCCTTATGAACATCTTAATCGATTGATACGTTTATGAAACAAATTTAGAAATTATTTAAAAAAAATGAATTTTTTTTATTTAGCTGAACATGTTGCTATCTTTCAACAAAATCATTCTTAATTAGTTGAACAATTAAAAGAATTTGTTTTTCTTGATATTTATGGACAAATCAATCATGAAAAGAAATTGAAACTTATCGTTCTATGGTTCAAATGTGTTTCTCTAATAGTCGAGTTCATATCGAAATAACAAGATTTCGTCTGTGGATTTGATGCTACACTATCTCAACACGATTCTCCATAAATACATATTGTAAAGACATTATCATTTTCAATAAACTTATAATAATGATAAAACATGCTTCAAAGTAATTAAGAAAAAAAAAAGATTGTCTGATTTGAAATGGAATCATCAAATGAATACATGTTCAATCGAAAGAAAATCTTTATTTTATTTGAAAGTTAAAAAAAAACAATTAACATATAATTATGGTTTGTTCAATTCATTTTGATTTAAACATTATGTCTTTATAATAATTAAGACTTACTTGAATTTACAGAGAAAAGAATTAAAGCTTTCTTTTTCTCAGTAAAATATCCTTCGTATATAAGATTCGAGTATATTCTGTTGATCATAATCGAAAAAACAAACTAGATTATATTTGAATTGTTTTCTACGTTTGCAATATATAAAAATAGTCAAATTATCCAAATACATATTTGAAGAGTAACATATTAATTATCATCCATTATAAAATGTATTGTATTTTAACCAAAAGTAAATAAATATTATGTTTCGAATCACATTGAAAAAAAATTATCGAAATTTATTTTTATTATATTAAATAATACATCATACCTTCACAATTCGTAAGACTTATACAAGACAAAAGATATGATGAATTGAGTTTTGAAAATACTAGAGTTGTAAATATTTAAATTAGGATGTGGATTCACTTCTACTTAAAAACCTATATTCAAATGAATAAACTAAATCTTTCAATGTAATTAATTCATTTATGCGAAAAATTTTCATCTAAAAATTCATCTCAATCAATATTGTTTCTTGTATCATTGAAAGAAATACGAAAGAAATCTTATTAGTCATTTAGCTTAGTATTTGTTGAATATGTTTCTCCTAACATTTATCAATAATCTGAAAACAATTGAAGCAAATCCAATGTCAAAAATTTAACTATGAATTATAAAGATTACATATATAACTATTCATTTCATTCATTAGTAAAGGTATTTATAGACAGGTTCTCATAAATACTTATGAGTGTCACTAATAAAAGAGTCTGAGTACGATAATCGAGTATTCGATGTATACTTCTATATAGTTTTGATGTATTCTGGTGGTTTGTATGAAATACTGATAAGCCTATAATCTTTTCAGCATTGTTGTATTACATGTGTTTTTTTTAAACATACGTTAATAATAGAAAAGACAGATATACATAATGAAAACTACAAGGGTTAGAGCATCCTCATGTTTTTAAACCCTACAGAATAACGATATTGAAGTTCATGTTATTCACGAAGAAAATTAAATATTTGCTTTATTTTTATGTAATAAAAATATAATTTTTTTTTCTAAATGAATAAAGAAAAAAAGAATTCAGTTTTGAAACAACGAGAAAATTATATTTTAGATTAAATATCTAATAAATAAAAAAAAATCTAATAATGTAAAAGAATAATCTCATACTGATGGTGGATAATAAGATACAAGTAAGACAAATAACTGATAAACTATACCATAAAACTCTGAAATGTAATAACAAATAAATATATAACGTTGGTTACTACATTACAAAAAAATGTATATATTTAAATTCTTAACTATTTACAATCATCTTATGACTTAGTACAAAAAAATTAAAAATCACAATCGATATGTAATAAAAGTCTTTAATTGTTTTTTATGTTATAACAGTTCATAGTCAACATGAAAAACTATATTTTAAATGCAAGACTTTTCATTTAAATTTAGAAAGTGAAAAGAAAAAAAAATTCTTATCCAAGAAGTTAACACTTGATGATAAAAACTGATTTTTCTTTCTTAAAGTTATCATTCATGAAAGTGGTATAAATGATTCATTAGAAAACAATAGAGAACAAATTAGATAAGCAATAAAAATAGATTTTTTTTTCTATTGTTCATTAAATTCCAATATTTTTCTTTATTGCATATCCTCAATCTACTTTTTCACATATTATTTCATAGCTATTTTGCTAAATTTCCTGCGAAAAAAAAAATGTCCATGACTATTATATTAAGTGTCTAAATCTTCGCTTATGGGTAAATTTCTAAAAGAAAACTTGTACGAATACTTATCATAGTACATGTAGAGTATGTGTAGAAAAAATTTCTTGAGCACCCACGCAGGAAATTCGTACTCGTTGGATGAGTATTTTCATTAGAGAATCATCAAGAGCAGTAATTATTATTAAATTAACAATGTCTATATGAAAATATAATATTCTTAATAGAAAAATCAATGACATTTCAGATAAGTTTTTATTAATTATCAATTCAAATGATAAACTAATATTAAAAATAAATAAAATATAGTTTTCAAATAATAAAATTAAATGTGAACACTTGGAAAAATAAATACTAAGAAATAATCAATTATCAGATGATATAATTAATGTTAAACGACCGTTCAGAATTCTAAGTTAATCTGTCGTTAAAATTTCATCAAAAAATGAAATTTCTATTATAAATGTCTATTAACTAAAACTAACATAGATTTGCTATCTTTAACATTTTCATTGATAGTCATTGATTGTAAATCAATTGTGTTGTAAACATGTTACTTCTTCTGACTCATATGCACATCTTGAATATAACTAATAGAAACATTAAATCATTTGTAAATAGTAAAAAAAAAAGAACCGTTGTCGAAATGTTGCGGCAGAACACATTGATTTATTGTAAATATAGCTGATGTATTTAATTGGATTAATTGTTGTGGTTCAATATAAATATTATTATAAATAAACTGAAGTCTTTTATTACAAGATAGACCATTGATAGTTATTAAAATTTGATATTGACCAATATGTTATTTAGCTTATTCTTCATATGAGAAGATAAAGAAGTTGAGAAAAGAAAAAAAATACAAACAGCAAATCAAAATTATTTTTTCTTCTTTGTTGTTAAGATATTTCGTCAATTTTAATTCATTTATTATAATAGACAAATACGTGAATGATTTCTTCATGTAATATAAAATGGTGTTATATCTGAGGAAAAATTCTATTTTTCTAGATGATTCTCAAGCGTTCTATCAAGTATTACTTATGCAAAAGATAAAATTCATGATTTTTCTTAACGCAAACATATTATTACTACTTGTATGAAGCATCACAATCGGAAAAACATATGAGAAATCAAATATAGATTGATGTTACTTGCTTTTATTAAAAATTTTGACTATGAAGACAATATATATTTATTTACAATCTTTGATTTTGAAATTGCATCAATTTTTAAATAAAATATAATAACAAAATTCGAGTATATTTTTGTTTATATTTTAAATTTTGACGATTATGACGATAGAAAAATTTTCTATCTTATTCATTCTATAAATCTATTTATATGTTTTATAATCGACTAGATAGATTTTGTTTATCAAAACAGAATGGAACATAAAAAAAAAATAATCATATTTTTGAATATTGATTGCAAACAGAACATTGAACAATTCCCTAATCGCACAAAACTAAGTATTAAAAATTCTTAGTTATATTATTATGTCATATTGAAGTGTATTCATGCATACAAAATACACATATATGGATATACATATATATATATATATAGAATTTGATGTTATATTGAGAAAAAGAAACTGACTCCATAACGATTCAAGTACGACTTAATTGCAGATTTTCATTCGTTACCCTCCGGTCATACGCTACTTATCCGTTTCCGTCCTGAGGAGCGATCCGACCGCAATAGAGATGTGTGAGCGAGGAAGTCTTAAAAGGTTTTCTCGTCACTCTCTATGTCTCTCATTCTTTTTTGCATGAAACAAACAGTAATTTACGCATAATCAGAATGGAAGATCATGGTCGTTTTTCTTTCTCTTGTTGTGTGACAGCTAACCAAAAAAAGAAAAAAAGAAATCATAATTCACATTTTCATTAAAACAAATATCTGTGGACAGCGCAATGCTAAAAGAAAGAGACAGAGATAGAGAGATGTGCCATCGATGATGAGCAAATCTTGAGATCGATTTATGATCATCATCATATTCTTCTTCTGCTTCTTTTTCTTGTTTTTTTGTTGTCGTTGCAAAATGGGCATCATCGTTTTTCTCTACGTTACTCTATACCCTGACATCGTCGCCCTGCGGCCTGTCAGGAAAACTTTTCGACAAGTAATGAATGAGCAGAAAGGGAACGATGATGGTGAAGAAAAGCATCCAAATGCAAAACGACTAATCTAGAGAAGAAAAAAGAAAAAAGACGAACAAAACAACAAGAAGACTAAAATCAGATTCTTTTGTTCATATACTAAGATACTAAAGACACCTAAAACATTTAGACTAACACGGAAGTGTCAATATAAATGATAAGTAATTAAATATTACTTTTTGTTTATGTAAGAAAATTTTTAAATTATAAAATTAAAAGACAATTTTATTATGACAATGGAAAATAATATAACAAACAATACTTCAAATCAAGGTCTTGTTACTGATGGATTGCCTTTATTTGTACAGGTAAGTAAATATTGACAAAATATCAATTGTATAATTCTATTTTGAAGAATTTTTTTCTAAACTATTCGAATAATATATTTTTATTCTAATCGAATGTTTAATTTTTATTTTTTGAATCTATCTAGTGTATCTTTTTATTCTTATTTACTATTGTTGTACTATTGGCTGTAAGTGGAAATAGTATTGTAATATGGATTGTACTTGCACATCGTCGTATGAGAACTCCAACTAATTATTTTCTTGTTAATCTTGCTTATGCGGATGTACTCAATTCTATATTTAATATTCCTTTTAATGGATATTATATGGTTGTACAAGAACCATGGCCATTTGGAAGTTTTATGTGTCTATGGGTACAAGCTGTTTCTCATATATCAATTGCTGCTAATGTTCTTACTTATGTAGCAATTAGTTTAGATAGGTTTGTTTAAAATATTAGAAAATAAACTTCAAAGTTTAATGATGATATATTAATAGATATTTTGCAATTATACATCCATTACGTACAAAATTAACACATAAACAAACGATTATGATCATATGTTGTATTTGGATACTTTCGTTTCTTGTATCATCACCTGCTATTCGATCGTTTAGTAGTGCTGGAAGTATGTGTACGATGGTTGATGCAAACAGTCTGGACAAGTAAGAATGTTTATTTTTTTTTATTTTTTTTTTAATTTTCTTTGATAAATCAATATAACTTAGATATGAATGGATATTTTTCTCGGTAACTTATGTTGGTCCTATTGTTATTCTAACAATAACATATACACGAATAGCTATTGAACTTTGGGGACAAACTGGTTTGTATATTGATTAAAGTTTTTTTTTCTTCTTCTTGTTTTTTTTTTATCGAAATTTGATCTATTCAGCTATTGGAGAAGTTACAAAACGACAACGAGATTCCATTCAATCAAAACGAAAAGTTGTTAAAATGCTTATAGCTGTTGTATTAATCTTTGGTATTTGTTGGTAATTTAAAAAAAAAATAATTCTTTTATTTTTTTCGAAAAATTTTCATTTAAGGTTTCCTCAACAACTTTATTTCATTCTTGTTTCTATATACAAATCGATTCCTCAATGGCCCGGTACACCATATGTTTATCTTGTATCATATTTTTTTGCCATGACGAATTCAATGTATAATCCATTTCTTTATTGTTGTATGAACAATAGGTACAAAAAAAAAACAATTTTTGTTGTTTTTGAATATTAAAATTTTCTTATTTATTTATTTATTTTTTGTTATATGAAGATTTCGTAATGGTTTTCGTAGTATATTTCGATTTTGTCCATGTGTTGAATGGTCATCGGAATATTCTTGTGAAGGTTATGTTTCATGTCGTAGTTTGTCTGAACCAACAGCACTTAGTGTTATTTATTCTTCTCAACGTCGAAGTCGTACAATACTTGGTACTGCAAATTCACCTCAACAATCTACAACAACAACTGAATTATCTCTTAATCTTAATCGACAACATCGACAAAATTAATTATAAAAAAAAGAACACATTTTTTTTGTCTTTATAAATATAAATATATTTCAATTTTTATTTTATTGATGTTGTCAATGAAATAAGAAAAAAAAAAACTAACATAAAATATATTCAGAAAGAAAAATAAATTAGAATTTAATTATAATGTTTTATTAATAAAGAGCAGAAGAACATATTGATACTTGACATTTAATAAGATGTATATTCAGTATATTAGATTTTCATTTATAGTTGTTTCGATTATAACTAATTATCATTAAGTTGAATTAAAAGATGGAAGTTCATAGCTATTGATATTAGAAATTAAATATATTTTTATATCATTTTAGTTATCTTAAGAAACTGACAAATGTTTATTTATTTGAAACGTTTTTATGATGACTATGTAATCAGTTTACATATTTCTGGAAAATAAAAATTTATCAACATAATTTAAAGAAAATTAAGACACGAAATTATCTAAGAGACAAAGCGAATGCTATATTGCTCATGATTATCTAACAGAATACAAAATTCAAAATGGTTATATATCATGATTTATTTAATAGAAACTCATAGAGTATTTTCAAGTAGTATAAGAACGTAGGAAACAATTCTATTTTAAGTCTTAAAAAACAAAGAAGTGATTATTAGTGAGGTTTCTTCAGTGTGGAAGAAAATTTTAAATATGTGTTCTTGTTTTATTTGACTGTTTTCATTATGTTCATTCTCAATGATATTTAAACTTTCATCATAAACTCGTAGTATATGATAAGATACTTTAGATATACTTGAAAATACTCAACAAAAATTTTGTAATAAACTATGATTGCTAAACGAGATATAAATATACATTAAACCCTAAAACATTTGAATTTTCTCTTCAATTATGTAAACCTATAAATGACTAATTTTCGAAATCATCTATTATTTTTTTTTCTTGTTCAGAAGATGCCAGTATATCAGCATTTACATCAACACTGTATATTTCTAATTCTAAGAGTGCAACACGACATGTGTATAGGTAATTAATATATAAAATGGAATATATTCAAGACAATGAATAATATTATTATCTCGTTTATAATTAATTGCTTGAAAATAATTAAATCAAGTGTTTTAAATCCACATATTATATTTCTTTAATCATTGTTCTATTAATTTATTTAGTGTAATTTCACAAAATACTTTTTATTTAAGTATAATAACTCAGTTTTAAGCTATTTCAAGAAAAGGTTCTAAAAATAAATATTTCGTTGTTATCTATGTACCTAATATATATTGAAGGCGTGAATAAATAATGGGTTTACATTATAATTTAGAGTACTTCTAGTTCTGTTTCTGGTATATATTTTTATTCCAACTTAGTTTTATATTCACACATTATTAATAGTTAAATAAAAATAAAACTTCAGACAACATTACAAAACTAAAGTTGTTGTTTCTTTTTAATAATACTTATTACAAAAAACATAAAATTACAACTTTTATATGCTGAAAAACATAAAATGGTAACAGTAAATCAAATATAACTAGAATTTACATATTCATAATGACGATTTTATCAGTCATTTTAGTTTTAGTACAATAAAATTATTTATCAACTATAATCTTTACTGATTCTTGCTAGTTTTTAGACTAGTGAGATACTATTTGTTAGAGCATTCGACGATTGATATATATGTTACAATCTTTTCTTCTATATTATAAGCGATTTCCGGTTTTCAACAAAAGAGGACGAACTCTCTGTTACGTCCTGCTAGAAAGAAAACAGTTTGTCTCTATAAAAAAAAAGTGACAATTGGTTCTCATAATTCACTATCTCAATCGATATGAGGACAGTTACTTTCACAACGTGTGCACGTAAAACATGTTTGAGGACGAGAAAGAGAGCCTTGAACTATATATAGATTTACTATATTTATATTTTCTTTTGTAATTAATACGAATTCCAGCTGAGTGCCATGAGGGTTTATGAGAAAATGAACAATGCGACGGAAGCAACTATTTTAGATGAATGAAAAGCAAGATGATAGATACGTATTGATTTGATTCGTGTAATTCTAATCTATAAAAGTAATATTTTAAAAATAATGTTAGAGAAAAAAATATATTTATTAATATTTCAATATATGTACTAAAGCTAAAAGAAAGAAACTAACTAAACTCAATATTTCTGTAGGATCATTTATATATATATACAGAAGTATGAAGATTAGTGTTGAGTCTAAAGAAATAATAATTTTAGTATTTGTACACATATCACTTTTTTGATCTTGATAATATTCAAATGAATAAGTTGTTGTCATTGTACTTAGGCGATGTTTCACATACTATGGTAATTTTTAATGTTCCAATAAAATCGATATGTTACTGTTTGAAATTTCTTTAAAATATTTTCTTTTTATTTGTTCATCATTATTCGGGTCTCAATAAGCTAAAAAAAAATATCAATAATACCTAAACATTTATAAAGAAAATATTGATGAAACTAAAAAACCTCACTTGCTATGTATGTAATCCTTTTTGCTTCAAGCTCACCACGTCTACATCATTCTTGAGATATTTTGTTTTCATGAAGTTTACAAGAGCTCAAAACATAATGAAATGCGATGAAAATAATGATTGACAAAGAATCTTTGAATATGTTAGTTGGCTCGAACAAAGATCGAAACCATTTGAATTTCAGATCGTTTGTATCAGTGCTAGTACCAATTCTTCTATCTTTCAATATAATTTTTTTATATGGTCAACTTTTCAGCAGCTTTCAGGACTTATTTTTCCGGAATTTATTAGGACGTGAGAATGTGAATGTGAAAGATTTGTATAATAAACATGGTGACAGAATGATATAGGAGTAAAGAGTTGACCGAAGAAGAATTCGAACTTTAGATGTAGGAACTATGGAGAGCATCTCACCAACTGATACAGTCTGTTTCCACTCATGTTTTTGCTCATAGGTAGAGCTCATAGTGTAGATAAAAGATCCGAAAAGGATATTCCTTATTAGGTCCTTGTTCTCGAGTTATGGTCATTTTAATGAATTTTCAGTATATCGAAAGATATTACGAGCAAAATCAAATCAAGGAATCTCAATATGAAATTTCTCTCCAAAATAGATCTCATGGTCCCTACAGTATCTGGCAAGTTTCAGCCAAAATGGATGGTTTCTTCTCAAGATGTTGAACGCGAAACAAATCAGATTGTGTGAAATCTTTTGTGACAAAAGCTCTTTTTTTTGCATACTTGCTATCTTGATAATAGAGTATCTATTTTAATTGAAACTTTGAGAATATTACATGGATCATGCGTTCTATTTTTAGGCGAAATTTTAGATTGAAATTCCGTTATTTCGTTGTGCTCGTAATATCCTGAGATATGCTGAAAATTTAGTAAAATGATCGTAAATTGAGAATAAAGATCTAATGAAAACAACCCTTCTAAGGTTTCTATCTACACTATGAGACCCACCTATGAGCAATATATAAGCTTAAACAGAGTACATTAATTAAAGAGATTCCCTCGTGAGTAGTCACTGCTCTAACTACTAAGCCATAGAGGTTAACCCTAGTTTGGTCGAAAGAAAAAATGTCGAATGGTAAAAACGCCGAAAAATTTTGCAAAATAATATCGAAAGGTAAGAAGATCGAATGATAATAATGTCGAAAAAAAAATGTCGNAGTTCTCACTTGGTAGAATAGGAAATTAGGCTAGGTCAAATTTGACACTGAATAATTGTACTCAAATTTCTCATTCTCTTTCTTTTCATTATTCAAAATAAATAACCACGAATAGAACATAAATCAATTGCTCAATAGAATGACTTATCAAGAAAAAAACTTCACTTGTAGGAGCATAAGCATATGATACTTAACGTAAGTTCTTCTACTTATGCCAATAGTTGTAACGAAAAGCTCCATCATAGAATTGGCTATTATATGTTACTTAGATAATTGATTAAAAAATAGTCAAACATGGATGTAGAAACTACCATATTGTTTTATGTTCCTCGTACAAATAGTCGGCACCAATATATCTTAAACATTGTGTAAGGTGAATAACTTATCCGTTTGATTATCTATTTAACAATTGATATTCTAATGGTCTAAAGAGTAAGATAAAGATAACGTTCTTCTCTAGAACAAAGGAATGCAGCATTATGAATTTTTCTGCCATCATGCGAAATATTTCGCCTTATTTCTTATGTGATAGTTGAAAAGATGCAACTCGTCAATCTATAATAGAACTAGCATCTTTCATTCATATGATTGTGTGTTGCATTGATTTGTGTTCTATTCGTGGTTATTTATTTTGAATAATGAAAAGAAAGAGAATGAGAAATTTGAGTACAATTATTCAGTGTCAAATTTGACCTAGCCTAATTTCCTATTCTACCAAGTGAGAACTATTAGTCATATTTATTCTAAAATGTTGCACCACATTCCTTTCTATTTTTATTTTCAGTCGAAATTTTATTTATTATTTTCATTAGATTTGTCAATCAGAATTTTTCTTGATTCAATTAGTTTCTTAAAAACGAGTTTTCATTTTTGTTGGACACACATATAATTTATTTATTTCAGGAACAGTAATTTACTTCTTTGTTTTCTGTTGATACCCTACTGATACCCATGAGGGTGTGAGTGTGAGTTGGTTAGGTGGAGTCCGTATTCAAGTGAGTTGGATATCTATGCCATCAGATGTAGAAAGCTACACCCACGCACATCCAGTAAGCATTGTTTTAACTAAGAAGAAATGCATTTATATTACGAGTCGTTTAGATTTTATCTTAAATGTTCATAAGTTACCAGTATAGAAAGGATTTTAATTGCTTTGTATTGAATTAAACGTCTCAAAGTAACATGGAGTATCGATTGCAAAGTTGATAGCACAATATACTTGTCAACGTATCGAACCGGTAGGTAGTGATGCTCGGTCTGATGATGTATGAAGATAGTTGAAAACGTCTAGAGTGCACTGAAAGAAAATCTTCGCGGAGAAGTGTTTGACAAATCGTTACAATTAGAAACAGAAATCGCCAAAGAATTGAGAAAAGTTTTGAAGAAAATATGTGTAGAAATGACGGATGAAATGCCTTATCAATTACAGCTGATGCAAGATAAAAATGAAAAACATATTCACACGCATTCAGTTTTATTATAATCAATACTTTTGAAAAAAACTTATCTTGTAAAGTGTTTCCCTATTATATGTTTATACCTATCATTATTCAAGAAATAAAGTCATAAATATCAAGTACAAAAACTCATGTATTTGAATATTGGCTATACATTTCACTATGTTAGCTAGAGATCTAAAACTTTGGAAAATTGACAATCTTGTTGAGATATATATGTGACAAACATGATGTCATGGACAAATTATCCTCAGTTATTATGAAGCACCCCTTAAATTTTAGCCAAAACCTAACCTTCATCTGTAGAAAGTAGCTCGATCACCTAATACAACGTCTATTAACCATTATTTATCTCCAAAGTACTTCGCAAAAATCAATAGGTGTAAGTTTAATTAATCCTAATAAACATGGCGTAAATCAACGATTAACGTAAACAAATCGCAATGTTTAAAAGTTGATAACAACAAGACGAATGAAAGTAGAAATAAATGATGATTTTAAGGTTATTTTATTTATAATGATGCTTGATCGGAAAATACATCAGGTGTTGGTTTGTCAATACCAAAGGTTTCATTACTAATCGGAACATTTATCTTGGCTAATGCTGTTCGATGATGTGAAATTGGAGTAGTGAAACTAATTTTTTCACATGAAGGGTGTGGGTGTGTGTTGATATGGGAATGAGTGTAGGGTGTGGGTGTCTCTTCTCACGGCCACACGTACACCCACACTAGAGTCCTGCACGGAGTCGTTTTCGGAGTCAATTAATTTTTTTACTGAAAATTTAGTTTTAGCAATAGAACTATTTTGTCTTGCAGGTTTTGTTCTCTGATATATAATGTATAAACTAATGCGTTTTGAAGGTTCCAACAACATCTTATCAAGATCTATGAACATGAAAATGTTGGAGTCAGATTGAACTGCGAGTTTCTTGATTATCCATAGGTCCTGATAAGATACCGTTGGAACCTCCAAAATGCATCAGTTTATACATCAAGTGTTACAGAACAAAACCTGCAAGACAAAGTAGTTCTTACGCTAAAACTACATTTCTGATAAAAAATTTAATTACCTCCGAAGGTGTCTCCGAAAACGACTCCGTGCAAGTCTCTAATACACAGCCACCCCACATGCCACCCACACCCTAAACCTAAAAACTATTCATAAGAGAAAAATTTTAAATGAAAAAGTGTGCATTTTGTCCTGATCGATTGATACAAGAACTGTCATGTTTTTTGGCTTGTGGAAAAATGACGAAAAGAGAACGCACGTTTGTACAACGACACGACTCAATGAGAAGAAAACGAGCAGCAAGAATGTGGGTTAAAAAGAAATCGACACCTACACCTGAAACTTCAGTTATTTCCACCTTGACACTTCAACACTCAATTTGAATATGTAAAAGAAACTACTGATTTTTGTTTTTTTATGATTTGATGAAGGAAAGAAAACGATAGAATCAATTGTTGAGTTCTTGTTGAACAAGACTTATCCAATAGGCGACACCAAATGGAATGGCATCATCATTAAAATTATAATCAGGTGAATGCAACTTATTGAATACTGTTTCATCATTGATGCCCATGAAAATGAAAGCACCAGGTCGTTTCAAAAGCATGAAAGCAAAATCTTCACCACCCATCAAAGATTTTCTGTTCTTGTTGACATTCGTTGATCCGACGACCTCTTCAGCAACTTTAATCGCTCGTTTTGTTTGTTCATCATGATTAACAAGGGGGATTCCTTCTCGACTATATTCTACATGAGCCGTACAACCAAAGGCGTTAGCTAGATTATCTGCTAATTCATTAATACGTCGTTCGATAAGATCACGAACCGATGCAGTCAAACTTCGTGCAGCACCTCCAATACGTATTTCAGATGACATTACATTAGCTGATACGAAAGAACCACCCTGGATGGCACCAACAGTGATCACTGCTGTGTCGACCGCATTGACATTACGACTAACAATAGTTTGTAGTGCCATGATGAATTGTGCTTGTAATACTGTAACATCAGTTGCGAGATGCGCACCTGCTCCGCCATGGTCTCCAGTGCCTCGAAACGTTACATACCAACGATCGGATGCTGCCATCAGAGGGCCTGGTCGTATAGAAAATGTTCCCAACTGCTCTGGAACATTGTGTATTCCATAGATAGCATCAACGGGAAATCGTTCGAATAAATTGTCATTCATCATGGCTATGGCGCCTTCGAGGTTTTCTTCAGCCGGTTGAAAGATAAATTGAACAGTTCCATAGAATGAATCATGATGTTTCGATAAATATTTTGCAGCACCACGCAGCATAGCCGTATGTCCATCATGACCACAGGCGTGCATTGTACCAGGTTTTGTCGAAACATATGACACATTATTTTTTTCGATAAGTTATAGAGCGTCCATGTCAGCACGAAGGTCAATAGAACGATTACCTGGCTTTAGACTCTTCAATGTTCCAACAACGCCGAGTCGGCCGACACCTTCAGTAACTGTTAGACCCCATTCTTTAAGTTTAGAAGCGACAAGAGCTGATGTTCGTTGCTCTTCTGTGGCCATTTCTGGATGAGCATGAATATCTTGTCGTATCATGGCCAATTCTATTTGCATATCGCGTACTTCCATCAGTAATGAGACGTTCATTTTTGTTTCGGATTTTGCTAGAGCGCATATTAAACCTAAATCAGCGGAATAATTTTAAAAAATATAGCTAAAATCTTCAACAAACTTATATGGCTATGCAGCAGGATTAAATAGACAATAGTACTGGATAAAAATCGAATTATGTATGATGATTTGAAGTAAAAGTGATGTTTTGTTATAGGTAGATATAATATGCATACAGAAACACATTCAAGCTAATACCTTATTTGTTCTTATCTAATCTATACTGACATTTTACGAACTCAACTGGTACTTGTAATATCGCTCATTGCATGCTGATTGTTCGCGCTCTCTTCGTGTTATCGAAAAAAAACAATAACAATTACTATTGTGTAGTCGTGTTATCAATGTTGAAATGTTCACTCTCTATCTGTACGACTGTCATTGGGCCTGGTTCGATAATTTTGATGCTCAAGTAAATAGTCTAGTAAATAAATATTTACGTCTAAACATTTAGCTTTGAATGTCAATTATACATGACTAAAGTGGTTTATCAAGTAGTCTGTATTGTCTAAACAAGTATATTAGATGATAGTAATGAAAAATGAAAAGTAAGCCATAGACCGGAGTTCCATATGACCAAGCATCAATACACTATGAACTTGGATTCGAATTGAATTGGATCCCGCTTGGAATAAGCACCGTCAACAGAGAAAGATGTTAAAATGAGGTGAGACTCAACAAATGAATGTCCTTATCTGACAAAAAAGTTTCATTTAACTTAAACTGATCAGTCTATATTAAAGCACGAATCCCTCCATTCCGCTCTGATGTAACGGTCTACATGGTAAAGTTATCTCTTTCCAAATAGTTCAAACAAGTGTCTGAAAAGTTTTTTGATGAAACAGAATGATAAGAGATTCAATTTTTTTCCCATCACTCACCTATAAATGTGTTTAAAAGACATAGCGATGCGGTTGTAACCATTTAGATAATTATCATGAAGTTTTATTAAGGTTGTCAAACTTTGATTGTCAGCTTAATGGTTTGGAATCGAATTTTAATGTATGTTACTAGTTCCTGCATTGCGACTAGAAATTATCATAATTTGTTGTTTGGGTGTTGGCGTGGGTTAAAGAAAAACTTTACCCACCTCTCACCCCTAACTGAACAGCGATATATTATTGATTCACTTCGATCAGACATTAGGTCGAGTAGTTTTTAGCGACCTCGATCGGATATAAATATAACCAATGGTATACCAAAATTTCTCCATTGTCAATGATTCAACAACAAGAGAATCCGTATATACAAAATGACACAATGTACACCAAAATTATGGTTGATTTTGAAGATATACCCAAAACATTGCTACCCTATGCTTTGAGTTTCAATCCGGATCTATCAACCCATGTTCAACAACTGTTGATCAAACAAGAAGTAGAAAGAAGAGGGTGTGGGTGGGTGTGGGTATGAGATGGGTGTAGGTGTGAATCATGAGAACTTCCACAGCCGCACAAAAATCTAATACAGCGACACACACACTCACACTCACACCCATCCACACCAACACCTATACACCCACACGCACCCTTTCTAGACACTATCCTTTCAGTCTAGGGAATATGGATTCCAAAAATTGCTTGAGTAAAAGCATCTAAGTCGGGAGTAAAGGACAACATAAGGATGACTATGACAAACAAAGATCAAATTAGAACTCTACAATAACAGTCAGCTTTTTCAGATTAAATTATATCATTTTATTGGCTCAAATATTTTCAATAACTCACCAAAGCTCTACGCAAGAGATACGCTTCTTTTTGATTGTTTTATTCTGTAGTGCAGCAACTAGTCGAGACNGCTTTTCATGCTGCATCTGACGGTATGTTTCGATCATTGATGCAATGTATTAAGGGACGGAAAATTAACCTGTCTTATCCGTTATAAGCCAGTATAACGATCACGAATGATAACGAAACGAATCTTACTGGAAATTTATTACCATTATATTATGTGAAGTATGATCAAATAGCATAGAAAGAAAGAGCATTTTTTTCTCTATCATCCTGTGTAAAAAGAAATTTTTACCAAGCTTACTAAGTGGTACTAAAATGTCGTTGCCACTACTTTTGAATACCCCTAAGTACAATAATTTTGGAAGATATATTAAAAAAATTGAAGAGATTGATTTCAATATTTATTAAAATGGCTCTGTAGTTACGATGCATTTGCCAGTGATTTGTAGTTTCAATAGCGATATGAGGTTATACTATGAAGGAAATTTAATATCAGATTTCGCTTTTCCACAAAATCCAAGTATATCTTCCCGACTTATCACTTCTATCACATTGATTGTTTTATTTATTTCAATGAAGCAGAACAAGAAATTGTTGTGCAATTAAAAAATCATTCGGCATTCTTCCATAGCGAAGCATTTTTGTTTAAAATTTACCAAATTCATAGGATTAATCATCATCGGTGCTGTATATAAATATAATAGGCTCGATAGAACAAGAGTTACAAGCAGATGGATTATCATCGTTCCTTCGCAATTTCGTGTCTCATATTATGTATTGCTATGATCACTTTTGGTTCAATGGGAACCCTCAGCTATAGAAAGATAGGAAACAACCGTCGCCTTTATGAGAATACCACCTGTCTCGTGCTTAATTTCACCTGTATTGATCAGAAATGTCTACATTGTAGTCATCTTCCAGCTTATGGGTGTGCTTGTCATTACTATCAATGTTGGGATCAGTATTTCTCAACATCATACTTTATTCGAAACGAATCCCAAGTGACAAGCACTCTCTTCCTTGTTGGTAGTTGGCAATGCAATCAGGAAAAAAGGTAAGAGGTCTGCTAATAGTAAGACATTTTTGAGTATTACACTAGCTAACTTGTATGCAAACGTGCCCTTTGATAAAAGGGTGTATTTCTCTTACATAAGATACGTGTTCTATTCGAATAAAAATAACTTTGTGATTTATCTTTTTTTTTCTTTCATAAAATAGAATAACCTCCCAAAATAGTGCCAGTGTTATATTCATATGTATCTTATTATTCAATTTACTCAGATTTATTAAAAACACTTGCAAAGATTCTTATCAACTTGTTCAGCATGATATTACTCGACGTGAAGAAGTTCCGTTTGTGAAATTGACTTAATTATGAAAACAAAGCCTCCGCAATTTGAGTAAGTTTTGTTATATATTGTCAGACTTTTGGGCATTTTTATTGATTTAGATAATTGCATTGAGTTATATTGACAATTTATTTCAAACGATGATCATCATTCTAGCTTGTCTTTATGTACTATTTTTATAGTATAGCTTTACTTTTTATTACAAATAAATATCATTAACTCAGACTTAAGAGCAAATACAGATGTACGAATGCAAATCATCAGTTTTATTTCTTTTGTCTTCTGCATAGGCAATTAATTCAAAAAGTATTCGAACGCTGCCGTATTTTTTGATTGGCAAAGCAGAAAGCAGTGTTTAAATTTGCAAAAAAGTAAACATCCTTCATGAATAATCAAATTTCAGAAATTACTGACACACCATCCGTAAAGTTTGGAAGTTATCGTAATTTCCATTAGAGAAATCTAAATCATTTGGTCGAAAATATTTCACGTGTCAGGAAATGTTCTAAATCTATCAAGGCATTGAAAGAAAATTTTCTAACAGATTTTCATAATTATGCTAACAAAGAAAGACAAATTCTAAGTAAATTTTCGGATCTTTTGCACAGTACTGAGAAACTTGACATAATATTGATTCTATACGAACAACATGGAATCTTACCATCGGTGGAAAAATGCTACTCTTGAAAATATTGGTAATTTCAGATATTACAGAAACTGCTATATTTATTCAATAAATATATCTATCTAGTTTCATACGAAAGAAAAACCCACCTTTTGAAACATCATACCCATCAAAGAAAAAAAACACAATTTTTCTAAGAAAAGACACTTTGAAATAAATATATAGGTACGATCCATAAGGTGCCTACTTTGAAAATTCCTAAAAACGACTTCCAATTTTAAAACATTGTATGAGAATTCAGAATGTGAAAAAAATGTCCACAGCTACTTCAACATCCAATAAAATATCTTTAAATGCATATGAATGTAGATGACTTTTTTTTTCAGCATTTTTCTTTCATTTATTATCAAAAATCTAACGAGTAACAGACATGAGTAGATCATACTCTTTAAACAATGGCATATTCTTTTTACGTTCAATTTTTTCTAATGTTCTTCCATACCATTCCCTTGGCCAATGATCAAAAACAATATCTTTAAATAATGTTGTCATCATAGCATAACGACGATTAAATACTGTTGTATCATGACTAATTTTAGCCCATCGATGATGTTCACGACTATCTTGTTTTTCAAGTTTAACAACTTCATAAAGATTACGTATAAATTTTTTATAACGTTCATCTAAATTTGTTATATCTTCAACATATGGTGTTAAATTCCAATCAGGTTCCATTATTGGTTCATTTAATATAAAACGTAATAAATGACGAAGAACATCATCATTAAAATTAATTAATTCACCATTTTCTACTCGATCATAAAGACTATAAAAGCAAAATATTGAAATAAATTCAAAATTTTAAAGAAATTCTTACTTCATCAATGGTGATACCCAACAAATATTTGATGTTGTTTGAGCATCATGTGATTTAAAATGTGCTATAGTATTCAATTGATAAACACCAAATATCCATTGACGACGATTACTAAGTATTGTTTGAGCTATTAAAGGATATGTTGGTTCTCTCCACATTGAAAAACCAAGATAATAAGCTTGTGCTAAAAGTTCAGCATGACCAGCATTAACTATCCAAGACATAAGACTAGGTAATAATTCATCTTCATTAAAATAACTATCATATTGATAGATTGAATCCATTGAATAGATTGATAGAAGATTAAAATCATGTCCTTCACCATGCCAATGCCCTTTTGAAGAAAAAAAAAACGAGTCAAATAAAATCAAAGGCAATTATAAGTTTCACGGTGATATTTGACCTCATAACGAGAAGTATGTTGTTTAACAAAAAAATGACTTTTTCTATCTAATAGGTATATATTTCACCAAGTTCTATGACGTACCATCTATTCATTTTTCAGTTGTACGAAATAGAGTTTCATAGGACATATACCATTCGATAGAGAAAATCTTTCTTGATAAACTGACATATATGCTGTTCATGAGTCAAAAAAAACATCATAGTCAACTTTTAAGTTTTGATTTAATTTTAATTACCTGGTATTTGCATTGGTAAATATCGATCTGTAAAGACTTTAAAAGCTGGTGGATGATATAGACATATAGGGACAGGTGTTTGACATAAAGTACTATTAGGATCAACAATCTATAAAATAGAAGAATTTTTTTCTTACAGAAATAAAAAAAATCAAATAAATTAATTTACACTTCTTAATGGTTTTGATGTTTTAACTTGAACAGCTGCTTTATCACGAAATTGAAAACTGGTTGTATTTGGATCATGATGCCATTTAGCACGGCCATATTTTTGTCCATTGAGATTTAAACTCCACCATGCTTCAATGGGTACATCTGATCCAATCTAAGAACAAATAAAAAATTAAATAATATTTCAATAGAACGAAGATTAGATAAGCAACAATGATTAAAATAACATTTTAATAAATCAAGAGAAAAAAAAACATAAGTAAATTTTTATGCTCATGATAGATATACAGATAAATAATGTTGGACTTCTATTTTTAGATCAAACTATAGAGCAGATATCTTTACGAACAAAAATATGTTTTGATCATTTTTAATAAATGTTTTTTTTTCCTACCATTTAGCTCATAGTGAGGCTACAGGTCCAAGTTTGTGCGAAACCCAGATCCAAGACAAAAATTAAATTTCTGGATCTGAATCCACAGTTTCTCAAATAAGAAAGCTGATATTTTGAATGTAGTTTGTAGTAAGATGAATCTTTTTTCGTGATAACTATGATCAATTCGTTAGAAAACTTTGCTAGAAAGTTTCAATGAGACAACATGTCAATTGTGGAATTTTCAAAGTCTCAAAACTGAATGAAGTTGAGCTAATGCTATAGTATAGGTGCACTATCTCAGAGCATGCTAAATACAAAGATCTTGACTATGTGTCGTTCGATATGACAAATAAAAACTTATTGAGTACATATTTCTGCTGAATATGTTTTTAACAAGCGCAAGGAGATGTATGAATCATAACTGGAGTACATATGAACCGACGAAGGGTGGATTGCTGTTTGTAATCAGAATTTATTGTCACATAAATGCAAACAAAATACTAATTTAATATGATAATTCTTAGTTATGTTCCTTACTATCAATCGGAATATCGAATTTTTAGAATTATTTAAGTTTTAGAATTTTTACTAACAAGTGTTTTTCTTAAGTATGGTTTATGTTCAGCAAGAACATTAATAATAGTGCGAATCATATTTGTTAAAACATTAGTTGTTCGTTGTTGATCAATTTTAAATTGTTTTTCATTTATAATTGATGGTACTTTATAATCACCTTTATCATACATATCTTCTAAAGGTATATCATCTTTTTGTGCATATTCATTTGTTAATATTCTATCAATTAATATTGGTTTAACATAATTTAAAAGACTTTCAACATCCATTTGTTCATAAAATTTTGGTAATTCATCAGTTACATGTGTACGTGTGATATGTTTATAAAATGGTAAACTACGTGGTGAACGTGGTCGACCGGTAAGCATCCATATTAATTTCGAATCAATTTGTTCAACATCTAATTTATCATAATAACACATCATATTTTGATAGGCCATTATTGTTAAACGTTCTTTAACACTTTTTAAGTGTCGATAATATTTTTCTCCTAATTCAAAATGCATCCAAGCTCTTTTTGGATCCATTGTACCCCAAGAACCTATTATTTTATATATTTAAAATTCTTTAAAAAAAAAATTTAAAAGAAAAACCTGGTGGATATTTCGGTCGAATAGCTGGATATAATGGATGATCAGCATATTCATCTGGAAGATTATATGATGTTTGATATTGTACACCATGTGGAATATGAACACCCGGATGATTTAAACGATGTTTATATCGACATGATGTTAAACGATACCATATTAATGCAGTAGATGTGCGATGAAGAACAACCATGGTTAGTTAAAAATATTATATGTAAATGAATTCTATGTATTGATACATCTGCAAGAAATAAATTTTGTGTGTTGTTTTTTTATATGATTACATAAAATGCAATTAAAAAATAATAAATTTATTTCTTTTCTCTTTTTATTTTGAACGAATCAAAAAATTCAACAAAACAACAGAAAAACAATTTTATTTTGGTCGATAGTTTTCTCTAAAAATAGAAAAACAAAAATTATTAAATAATTAAATTCTTCTTTTTTATTTCATACCCAACTTCTCGTACAGATCGTTTTTCGTATTTTTTCATTTTTGTTTTTGTTGGTCTACAAAAGAAAATGAATAAAATATTCTATAAAGAAAGAATTCAAAATATTTTATACTTTGCTCGAATACGTGTTTCAATAACATTTCGTTTTTGTAATGATTTAAATCGATCATGAAGTAAATTACCTTCAGCCTTATGAAAAAAAAAATAATAAAATCTCAATTGAAATGAAAAAACAATTTATTTACTTTCATTGTTCGTAAATTTCCAGTAATTTCCTCAGATAAATTTAAATCCAAATCAGCTTCTTCAAATTTATATCTACCAAATTTTTTCGTACCATAATTTTCACGATTTTCATAATCAATCTTTCGTTTTTCTTTTCGTTGTTTATGTTTAAGTTCTTCGGTATTAATTTCTTTTCGAATAGATTTTACTCTAAAAAAAAAAAAAAAGTAAAATATATTATATGAATAATTTTATTGTTTTTATCTCTTAAATACTAACCGATATAATTTATTATCTTGAATACGTTTTACTTTAGCTGCTTTAGCTAAAGCTTGTTTTTTCTTATGAAGTTTTTCTTTATTTCGTTGTTGAACAGTTTTTGTTTCAACTTTAACTGGTTTACCAACACTAACAGAATTTAATTGATTTGTTTCTAATATTTGTTCATGTTCAATATTATCATCAAATAAACCTGATGACATTTCTTTTAGCCATGATTGCTAAGTTAAAATAAAATAAAATAATATTCATTTAATTACTATAATTAGAACGCTTTTGTTACAATAATTATCGCTGCGTTCAATCCTGATGACTTTGGATAACTTCTGATTAGCTATAAATCCAGCATCTCAAAATTTATTTTATTTGATAAATCAAGGGAAATGTATTTTTATTTTAAGGAATATTTTATCTATTTACAGACGAGATAGATTTATCCTTATTGTTCGAAGTATATAATAAATAAATTTTCTACTTATGAGAGAAATTTTCCAAATGATACATTAGTGTTGTGATAAGTCTAACATCATTTGATAAACTCTATTGAGGCTTGAGAAAGCTTAGAAGAATTTGAATTTATGGAATTTTTCTTTGCGAATTATGGATATTTTACAAAGTTGTTCAATAAACCGCCTTATCAGACTTTTTAATAGTTGTTCTCTTCAATTTTCTATATAATGAGCAGAAAAAAAATATCATTTTTTATAAAAAGAAGAGAAAAAATCAAATCGTTTTCAACATTCAATATCTTTCGAAGGAATCATCCATTTTCATTGAAACTTTTAGACGAGTTTATTGACTGTTAAGTCTGTTTGTGGATATCATTTCGAGAAAATATTCTTTCATTCTAATTTTCTTCTAACAGCTGGATAGAAGTTAAATTCTTCTAATAGTGCGAGTGCAATAATTTAAGAATCGAGCGGCTCCTCCGGTAATAGCATACGTGGAAATGTCAGTTCATCGAGTTTCATACAATGAAAATTCTCTATATTAGTAGTACATACTTTTATCGGTTCTGCTGCATTTTGTGTTAATAATATTGGTAATTTTTTTTGTAATTTTAATTCTTTACGTTCTTTTTCAAGTTCAACATCAACAGCTTTTCGAAGTAAATCCTAATTTAATAATAAACAAAACAAAATATTCATTAATAAATATGATTATTATCAGTTTTTTTACTTGATGATCATCAAATGTTGGATTATATGATAGGCCAGGTAATGGTTTATCAATAGCTGGTAATTTTGATGGTTTTTTAATAATATGAGTTGGAACTTTCCAATCATATGTTTGATTAACTTGATCTAAATATGAAGCTAATTTAGGACCAACGAGTGATTGAACTTTTTCTATAAAATAAAGAATAGACTAATGAAAATATAGTTTGATTAATTTCTTACGTTTTTTTTCATTCTGTATATTCCATAAATCGTAACTTTGTGGAACATGAGGATCATCAAATTCTAATTTTTCTGCTTTATCTAAAGCATTTTTTTCTAAAGCTTCAGAACGTTGTTTTCTTGCATTTTGATATTTTTTTTTAACAGCTCGACGTGTTTCAGTTGTTTTTTGTGATTCAATAAGACGTTTTGTTGATTTTGATGATGGATCTTTTGGTTGGCGTGAACTGAAATAAAAATAATTTTTTTTTTTGTTTTCAATATTTAATATAAAAATTCTTTCAACTTACTCAATGCTTGGTGGTGGTACACTGCTATGTGGTTGTAGAAGTTTATACGTATTAAGATTATTTAAATCCAGTGGTCGACGTTGTTTAGATATCGAACGAAGAATAACAGAAGATGATTCCATTTCTTCAGTTGATGGTGATTGTGAACCAAGTGGACGTTCATTATCAATATGATATAAAACATGATCAGGTTGATCAGATCGTCGTCCACTAAAAACAAAACATTTAACTATTTGAAATGTGAATGAATAATATTCTTTGATTTTTTTTTTTATATTAAGATAATTCTAAAAATAAACCTTTATGAGCGTGATTTTTGAGTAGAACATGTTTTTTCCTGCACGTACAAGGAAAACTCTTCAACTCTTTCCTTCTGACTTCAATGATTTTTTGTCTATAGATAATGTCTGCGCCAGAATTAAAGAGAGCTGAATGTAATTTTAATAACCCGATAACATCAACAGTTAATGACCTATGATTTTCAGCAATCGAAAGAGGAGAACTATGGATGTGTTCCATTTCAAGGATAATCAGATCTTCTTATAGACAAAATTCTGTCACAGAATCTTTTTCAAATATATTTCTATAATTTAGAATTCTAGTAAATTCTATATGTACAATTTCTGCCAATCTGATCGAGATCAACTCGTATATTTAGTATTAGTTCAACTGGCATCTTTCAATATCAAAATGTATTATATCAGTGAATTCATTATTTAAATTGAATTTTCTAACTCGATGAAGATATATTCTTAAAACACACCCTGTCATTTCTTGTACTCGAACATCTTCCAATTGATCTTCAATATCTTTTGTTGAAATTTTTCTCCAATATTTTTTCTTATTTCTTGCCACATGTTTTGCAGTTTTGCGTACCATGGTTTTAATATCTGAAAAAATAGTTTACTTAGCAAGAATAAAAATGAGATAATAAACAAACAAAAACAATGTTTTATTTTTTTTTATTTAATCCTCTACAGATGTCATTTCATATATTTTGAGTACTTTTATTGTTTGTGCCAATTTAGTAATAATTTTACACATTTTATTAATACGATTTGGATTTCGTGTTTTTGTTAACTATAGAAAATAAAAATGATTTTACAATACTGATCAAAAAATAGAAGACCAACATATTTTTTTCTACGATAACAAACATTGAACTCAACAAACACTGTAGTTTTCGGCTGCCAGAAGATTGTGTGAAAATAAGTTTTCAAGAGCAAAAAATTCTGAATAAAATGAGAAGTTGACACATTTTCTACGACCTTCCATTAAGAAGTGATAAGTATTAAAAAAAACAAAAAAAACCTCTTTTTTTTAGCAATGCAATGATAAATTTGACATTGTGATGCTGACATAGATAGAGAACTTCATTGACTATTCAAGCCACTATTTGATTTTAGTGTTTGGTATGGTAGAGAAAAAGAAATTAAATATAAATCTATCTTACTTCATCAACAGCCCATTTAAGTTTATTTTCAAGTCGATTACAATTACTCATATTTTCATTCAATTTTTCTTTATTTTTTTGTTTTGTTGAACGTTTTATATCATCTTTTTTCATATTTGTTGTTACAACTTCTTCATGACTAGTTTTTTCTATAAAAAAGAAAGATACACAAGGATGAATACTAAGTTTTAAAAATTTTTTTGTAGACTAACTATTTTCAATATCGATTTCATGACAAACGACACAAAATAATTGATGATCAGGTGTACGAAGAAGAATACACTAAGGAATATACATGTTAAATAATAACAAGTTTATAGAGATCATTATTGATAACATACATTACAAACTTGACAAGCATCAAATAACATACAATAACCTTTAAGTAGATATTCGCCAAGCTTGTTTGCTATTTCATTTTCACGTAAACGACGACGCTAAAAAATTATACAGAAATATTATTTATTGGAAAGAGATTTGTTTTAAATTTCTACTTCAACAATCATAGAATCTTCTTTTGATACATCATTCATTAATTCAGAATCTTCATGACTATTATTTTCTTCAGAAGAGTGATTGTTGTTCATGTTAAATTTACGAAAATTAATAAGAAATAAAAATGAATCGAATCGAATCTGAGTTCATTCTACTATTGATTCGTTAAGAAAGAGTTTAAACTTATTAACATTATATTTAATAGATGTCGTTAATAATCAGTATGTGCATCAAACGGGTCGAATATATCACCTATGAATCTTGATCTATCAGCGATAATGTAAATCAATGCGATTTTTTTAAAGAAACTTATTAACAATGGTCGTTACATGTTGTTTAAAACTTGTTTAAGAGATTTTAACATCTTTTTCAAATTACTCTTGACTCATTGGAAGTAACGAAAAATAACATCTCTGTGTTTATGTGATGATGAAGAAATAAAAAGTCTTTTTCTTGTACTAATAGATTTTTTAATGAATTTCAATATCTTTTGCCAATTATTTTTTCAGAGTAAAGTTTAAAAAGAAATTTTTGTCATTTCGTCAAACTTCTCTCTTATTTAATTCTATAAAGTTTTTGAAAAATAGGAAATACAAGTTCTTAAAATTGTAAAAAATGAGCTTGACTTTGCTATTATCAAAATGGATACAAATAGGTGGACACTATTGAAAAGGTTTTCCTTAAGTATCAATATTCGTACACCCCGGGGACGACCGCTCCGCGCACTCGCGGTCCGTTCGCACCATAATGAAAAGTATAACTCATAATTGTGCGTCCACCACGCTTAGCAAAAAGCATTTCGATGTGGTGACCGCCGCCGCCTGGTCGGCAATTTTTGGGCGCGGTGCACATATCTGAATGTCCATCATTAACTGTTTCATGTAATGGTGTCCAAACATGATTATCTTGAAGATTAATATCATCCTATATGTGAATATATATATGGTGAAAATATAATATGAAGAATTATTTCATTTTTACTCCTTCAGAAATAAATTGTTTCACTTTTTCTAAACAATTTTTTTCTTTACAAGCTAAATGTAAACGATTTTCACCATAACAATTTCTCTACATTTTTTTTCTCTATAGACAATAAAAATAAACGAACATTAGTCTTTGTTAACAACAAATAAATATTCATATACTTGCCGTTGTGTCAATCTTGGCCGATATCTCAGTCGATCAATACACCCACTCAACGTCTGGCGTTTCATCCAGCTTCATTTCACTTTCTTTACAATGGCACAAATGAACACTGATTTGCTCACCAATGCCTTGGCTCGATACTATAAATTAATATTTTTTCCAGAAATCTATTGAGACGACTTACTGAAACAATCATCATCGAAAACAAAGATTCCCAAACAAAAACTGAAGAAAGTAGTTTCTAAACTTGACGATACTATGCTACTTAAACGTCTTAATGTCAATATTCAGCAGATGTGCAATCAATGGCCAAGTCTCGAATTGAACGAATCTTGTAACTAACATAACTATCTGGACCCATCACTCTGTTCATCCAAAATGGTCTTTTGAGCTGCCATAAACATTGAAAAACAGCTTTTCTTTTTCTAGGACGGCGAGTGAAATTATGACTATGTTTCCGTTTCTATCGTCTTGATGCCACTGCCACTGTTTATTTTAGTTTCTAAGGACCATTTCTCTGATGAAATATTCGATGACGACATATGTTCAGTATCACATTTACTTCTAAAAATATGTGACCAGATTTGAAAGATATTGTAAAAGGCAGCAGTATCAATTAGAAGAAGGTAGATATATGAAATAGAATGACCTTTTGTACTTACTATACGTGTATGAGATCGTACTGTACAATAAATCATAAGATAGAGACATTAACAAAGTCACACCTATTAACGTCATGTAGAACTCATGATAACCTATCTATTGAGATATATGAAAAAATCATGACAAAGTTAATTAGAATTTCATCTTGATAACCAAATTGCTTCAAGAGTTTTTATTACCTTCATTTGCTTCATACAATTATCCAGATATAATATGCTCACGAGGAAGGTACTCCGAACTGTCTCCTCGACTTTGAGCTCATAGTTTGACCATAAGTAGGCCTCAAAATGACTAGAAAAAGCCTGAAAGGATTCGTGCCCATGGGTCTCTGATCAAAAGTTATGGACATGTCACATTATTCATGTAGAAACGTGTGACGGACGGGCGAATTTTTCTAAAATTTCTGTAACTTTACCGATTTAAGCAATGAAAGGTGTGGGTACCGGTGGGTGTGGGGTATGGATATAAGGCAAACGTTACACCCAGCCACACCCACACACTTGTGATTGTGGACAAAACAAATCCATCAAAGACACAAGTTCTTTCCGTTGCATTAATGGAAAAAATCGTTCATTTACATGAACAAAATGAAAAATTGAATCGTTTTCATTTAAAATGTAGCTGTTTATGTGTTTAATAATAAATATTTAATCACGATTTATGATATTCGGCTTAATAAAAAGAAAATTATTTCTATTTAGATGAGATATATGATGTTTCGATTAGCTCAGTATACATTTAGAGTATCGAAACAAGCGATAAAAAATTTATTTTTATATTCAAGTAAGATTTAAATAGAATTATTTGTTTTTGCGACCTTTTTGTATTTGTAAAGATGTTCGAACATATATATAAGATGGTTATAAAGCATTTGATAAATGGGATGAATCATTATCAAGTGAAATTCTTCAAAAGACAAATATTAGCATGCATAAAAAGATTATCTGAGAGTTAAAATTGACGTTTTTTATTTTTAAAGGTGAACTTTTAATTGATATAGAAGGCAAATCAATTAAAAAAAAATGTTAGTTCACTTGATATTGAAATTGTGAGTTATGTTATATCAAAGTAATTGTTTATTAATCGATTTATTTTAGCTTGCAGCGAAATTAACTCATGTTGAAACCACAGAAGATCTAAAATTAGCAGAAACAATTGTAGAAAAGACAAAATAAAAGTTTGAATGTTTGTTCATTGGTAATTTAGAGTTCAACCTTTATTAGCTTATTCTCTTGTACGGAATCATCTTGATCTTGGACAAAAAGAATATTTTTATCTGTTTTACATCATAAGTTTGTTAAATATAAAACTACAATATCTATTAAAATTTCAAATTTTTAGGTGAACTATGAAATTTTTCTTGATCGTTTCTCAGCTAATCTTTTGTTAAATACATTTTTGCTTGAAAAATTATAAAAGTAAATATTAAGTCACTTTTTTTTTCTATTAGAAATTATTATAAAAATTATTCTAGAAGCTACACAAGTCAGTACAGATCTTATGCTACAAGATGTTCATGATGATGAATTGGTATGTGCTCTCGACTTCAATGCTTGTTATAATTATTATTTGACAGTAACCGATGAAGATTTTAAAAGTACAGCAATTGAGAAAGAAGATGAGGATATCATATGTGAATCGATAAAGTCCTTATAATCTATTTTAGAATATCATCCTTAGGTTAAAGTAAAAGTTCAATTTGTTTGTAATTTAAAAAATGATGATCATTTTCATTTAACTGATAAATGAAAAGAACTTGGCAAAACAATCGATTATTTAAGTGGAGATGCCAATAATATTGGTCTAATTTCATTACAAGTAAAACAGAAAATATTTAATAAATTTAATAAACCATGTCTTTTAGATTTTGGGAAGTATTCTTTATAAAAAAATTCGGTCGAGTGTGGATTGTATGTCAAACAATATTAGGCAGTAATCAATTACAACTTCATGAAACAACTGTAAATAAATGTCTCTGGTATCCTTAATCTTTGCCTTTGTGAATATAGGCAAACCTTTTGAAAAAAGAACTTGATGAATATGTCTATAATCCTGCTGAAGCGAAGGAACGTCTACCACCGACCCATAATCGACGTTTATAATTGATTTCTGAAGCTGTACGTGATATTATTAAAGTATATGAAAAATATTCTCGAAATAAATGAAATATATTTTATTTAATATAGGAAAAACTTTTACCACAACATCGTCGACGAAATAAAATTGTTCCATTAGATCTAAAACAATTTGTTGAAACAAATCTTATAAAAACATCTCCACCTGCTGATAAACATGATGAAACAAAACATGAACAGCAAATAACTATTTGGACACGTGAACGACAAGAACAACATGATGATGATCAAATTCATCGTTTTATTATTGAACAAGAAAAGTTAATTTAATGGAACGTCTTCGTTTATTAGAAGAACTTGATGAATTATTCAGCTTTTTTGAAAATGAATCACGAATTATAATGCAATTACAAAATAAAGAATTTGTTGATGAAAGTTTTAAAATATTTGTGCACTAGGCGAACATAAATATTTTGAATTAGCTCTTCGTCATTATCATTGGGATTGAATGAAACCACGTCCATCACAACATCTTGATAAAAAATTACGTGATGAAGAAATGAATGATGTTAGAAATCGAACACAATATAAATATCTTCTTGAAAATTAGAAATATGATGTTGTTGATTATAATTCAATAAATGAAAAAATGTAACCTCGAAAAGAAGATTTACCTCCAAGCGAAAAACCTACTTATTATAAACAATACTTTTTCTAATAGATCAGTTTTTTTCTGTTGTTGCTTATTTTTCAATGGAGATTGTGCATCGCTTAATATATTCAGAATATCGAAGACAAGGAAAAATAGAGTTCGAGGGTTTATAATATTGCGCAGTATCTTACTTAATCACCAAATAAAATGGAAGAGAAGAGCGAAAAGAAGAGAATAGAAAAGAAGCAACTAGTCAGCGAGAGAAAAAATAAAAGTAGCCGCTACTACTACATCTAAGTAGCGGCCGAATGACTAACTTATTCGTTTACACTTTTACTCTACAGACTAAATTTATATATTACACATCCGTCAACAAGTATTCAGATTCTCTTTCAATGTACAATATAATCTACTTCTCTCCTTAGATTGTTATTATGAATAAAGATAATGCTGTTAGTGATTTACCTGATGATCATGGACAAATGGTAAATGAAATTCATTTAAATAAATAACAAAAATAATAATTTTTTCTTTTTAGAGTGTCATAATGGATGAAAACTGTGTTGATGAACATTTATTTGATATTGATAATGATGATGCTGATAGTGAAGATGAATTAAAAGTAGAAAGGGTGTGGATGTGGATGTGTAGATATGTATGTGGGGTAATGATTCTTCTCTTTAACCATCTACTCCCTTCAGACTTATACATCCGTCCATCATTTCATGATAAATACGTATTTGAATGAAAATGCATAAGATTCTACAATATTAATTATTCGAATTCCAGAAAATTATAAGAGAATTCAATAGGATCCACTCGAAAATAACAGCACATGACCCGCTTCAACTCGCATTAAGAATTGAAAATGTTCGACTATTTTTTTAGTCCATACAAACATTCTACAGCATGCATGCTTTTGTATTGTAATTTAGCTGCATTTAACGCTGTTTCATATGGTTTGGTGCCTTGAGTATGATTGATTTGATCAAAATAGTTTTGTGCTTCTTCATATCTGTCTTTCAAAAAACAGGCCAACTTGAGTAAAGGATGGAGTAATGAAAGAATTGTACATTCATCAGGGATATCACCTGCATACAGTTTAAATATCGGATGAATTAAAGCAAATGCTGCAGACTTTGAAAATATGCTGTTCAGTAACTGCAATGTGATTTCGCAACATCTTTCAGTGTAATATGCTGGTTCATATTTGTAGACATTGACGCTGATTTTGCGTATATCATCGTTGTTCATATATGACAAACATGACTGACCTAATAATAAAAATTCTTTGTAAGATAGAGATGAAAATGAATGAACTTGTTGCAAAAAAAAAACACATGATGTTCTATCTACTTCGAAAATGTATTCATATTGCTGTTGAACTCATCGATTGATTTGGTTCTTACCTTTGACCAACCCTGCATAGCAGAGTAGTAATATTGAAAAAATACCAATTATTGTAGTTTTAAACATTTAGGTGCAACAAAGAAAAATGCAATGACTTTTCTTCTCGATTAGAGTCTTTTTATCCTGCCCATATGATGCGTTTATCAGATTTCGATGAAACGACAGTTGACTCATTTATTGCCATTAAAAAATCACCGAAATATTACATTCTCTTCTACGACATAGATAACAAAAAGGATTGTAATGCTTGTCGAAGAAAGTGATTGATAAGTACATTGTTCGGAATACAGAGTCATGTGGAATAATAAAAAACGACAAAAAGATAAGCTTAGCTTTCAGAAAAGACTAAAGTTTCTATCGATTAAAAACTTCTTTAAGGGGGGACCCACTCAGAAAGGAACTTTTTTTGTTCTTCGATGGAATTCAACCAAAATTTCAGAGAATGTTAGTCTTGACTAGAGTAGATTATGGTTAAAATATGGCCTCAAATCTGCGACTTATTCACGAGTTATCGTCTATTAACTGCTCAAAAGTTCCCTGTATGTGTGCAAGCTTTTCACAATCGGGAAACGAGTTCACATAGAGGGGCTGTTTTTAACTTGTAGAGTATCTGTGGAGCTAGATCCCCACAGAGCTCGATTTGGGGTGTGGGTGTGCTCTCTAAGAAAAAAAGGAGTTTTACAGAACCTTTTTGTGGGTTCTGTCATCGGGTACTACACAGAACCCTTCAAATGGTTTCTGACTAGAAAGGAATTCTGTGAAAACTTTAAAAAAAAAAACATTTTTCATTTGTAGTAATAATGGTTGAGTCGTACCAATAACATGTGACATTTGGCGGGTTTATCATAAAAACCATTCAATGTCTTACCAATGAATTCTACAGCTTAAAAACAATTCTATGCACTCTAAAAACACCATATTTTTAAGATACCGATACGCATTTCCAATTGTGTGATTATCCAAAAGCTTTTAGGAGCTTCCAGAATCATAATCACGGAAAGTACTGAAAGAATTTTGGTTACGAAGTCCCATTTGAGATAAACTTAAGATGAAATAAAATAAAACTTAGTTTTATTAGCTCAAGATTTCTTACCTTCTTAGTTCGATCTGAGATTATGCTAAAATGAAAGAGAACAATGCTTAATATTATCATTTGAACAGTTCTTACCTTTGTATTTCAACTTGCGAAAAACCTAAACGTAATAAAACAAGAATTAATTTTATTATCCCATGAATTCTTATCTTCTTAGTTTAATCCAAGATGATCCTAAAATGAAATCGAAAAATTGTTAATATCATTACTTCAGAAGTTTTTACCCTTGTATTTTGATTTGAGATGAACCTGAAACAAAACGGAATAATAGTTAGTTTTATTATCTCAAGAGGGTGTGGATGTGACTATTAATGCGGATCTGTTCTCAACCTACATCGACATCCCCATCCAAAGCCACAGCCACACTCTATTTTGTAAAATTAATTTCTGTTTATATTCATTCAATCAATCATAAAAAAATCTCATATTTTTAGAGTTTTCTCTAATCTGCTTTCTCAGGAAGTTTTATATTAAGTGTATTGAAAACTAAATAAAGTATTGAATTAAATCATCAGTTCTATTTGTAGAACTGCTTTAGAATTGACAATGAAAAACTTAGCGAACTCTACTTTCAGCTAGAATCAATTAGAGAACTTATAGATCTAATTTCGGAAGTTTTTGAACAATTTGGAAACAAAAGTTTGTCGAGAAATCTTCCATAAAACTCTAAGAAAGTGTGTCAATAAATTCCTATTTCATTTAAATTTGAGTTTTGGTTTTGTTATCCTAATTAATAGTGAGTTTGAATAATTCTTATCTATCTATATCATTGAGCCGAAGTTAGACAATTGTTGTAAGTTTTATTTTATCTATCGAAATATTTTCAATATGTCAACAAAATTCAATGAGAAGTTTTTCTTTAGATAAAGTGAAAAAATTATTTTGTCAATTCGTTTAGATGATGAATGAGGTGATGTATAGATCTTCTCTTAACCAGCATTTAACCCTCATACTCATATGCATATCCATTCACAGTCGAAATTTTCGATGTGTGCGAACGTGTTTTTCAACGACTTTTATTTGCTTGCCATGAGATAAATGAATAATAATAATCTCGATTGTCCTCAGCTATTTTTGTATGCAATATAGAAATTTTGCAGTTGTTTCATTATATTGAAAGTGAGACGGGAAATGAATGAGGGTGTGGGTGGGTGTGGATGTGGGTGTGTTTCTTCTCTTCACTTACACCCCCCATCCACGCCCACACCCCACCCCAAATTGTAGTTTTAGAATATGTACAAAATATTTAGTATATCGAATACTCGTTTCTTCAATAAATCATGTGTAAACGAATGTATTAACATATGTAGCAGGTTGATCAACAAAGAGAAGAAAACCAATATCGAATGGACTTTTATTGTAATCAACATCACTCTGATATCATTGGAGTTATGTTTTTAAGGAAATCTTATGATTCGGCACTTTTTAACTAGGATATACAAGACATTGTGTACTTGTATGTTCACTTATTGGTTACACAAAGCTAGAAGTCTTGCTGTATTAACTGTTTTAGGAGATTCACAAAACTATTGATTTCTGATTATTTGAATCGAATAGAATCATGATAGGTAGCAAAATCATTTCGTTTAGAAAATTTTTATCAATAAGATGAAGAGCATATGATATTTCTGCATTTTTTCGATTTTATGGAATTTATAGATAAATACTCCAGTTTAGTAATGAGGATACCAAAAAAGTTCCGATCATAATCAAATTGTACTTCTAAAAAATCTCATGTAAAAAGAGCAAAAAAAAAACGAAATCTTAATTTAATAATTTTATTCGAGTTTCCTTTGATTCTTATCATACTTGTCTCGAATTATAATTTCGAAGCTCAATTTTTTTATTAGATGTTTGAAACAATGTGTTTGCAAAAAGAGTGTTGATGGGGCACTTTTTTTCACTTGCATCCACAACTTACAACTG
>CAJNSZ010000068.1:236581-285210 GCA_905329745.1 Rotaria sp. Silwood2 | reverse complement strand
AATCACTTTAAAGTTCTCTATTTAATCGAAAAACGACTCAGTCATAGTAAATATTGGTCATAAAGTGAACCATTGTTACAAATTAAACCGAATACGTGTGCCTCAGCAGATCCAACATTGAAGATGATGGGTGTCACGTCGCTGATCTTGTCCAAATCAATCGCATTGCAAACATTGTACCGATAACAAATGCTCCATGGTAAGTTCAGAACGAATATCGTTCTCTACATATGACACGAAATGCATTCAGGCTTTTTCCAATTTGTTGAAGACCGAATTTCTTTGAATAGATTAGTAAATTCGAGTCTATGGCAGACGCTCATTTGTCGAATGTGGAGAGAAAATACGCTCAATTATCTTACTTCAAGTGGTATGGACACATTTGCTACACATGACTTTCGTTATATAACATTCTGTTTCAATTCATTAGGTTGAGTGAAATTTATGTGATCTTAGCGTATGGTTCTACGATGATTAGACATTATCAAAATATCGTTAACTTTTGGGTTAAAATGCCTTCACCAAGAAATTAATCAAGTTGATGGACAAATGATTGTTGATACTACAAGTACGATATCAATCCAAATCTATTCAATCAATTGATCTATCCACTCTTCATTGACGATTTGAAGCAGTAGAGTGGTATACAGCAAATACTAACGATACTCGATTGCATGTCCGAACTATTGATCCCACGTTGATCATCTCAGGCAGATTGTACGCCATAATTTTATTGTCAAGAAATAAAATATAAACGGATGCTTGAAAATAACATTGCATTTTATGAAGAACAATTTAATGAAAGAAACGCATCATACTAAAGCCATAAATAACAACAATTTGTCGATGATACTTTGAGTAGATGCAGAGTCATGAATGCAAAGTAGTTGTTTGCAACTGTCAAAGTATTTTCTATAGACTGAAATGATACAAAATTGATCTATTTGATTAGTGTACACAGTTGGATAGCATTTTATGAGAAACAATTAGTGGTTTCAAATAACTCATGTTTCTTTATAGGTATTATTTAAAAGAAGAGTTCTATGCACACACACATCCGCTGTTTCTTTTTCTAGCAAAGACTTCGAATAAACATGTTATTTTTCGAGTTTCCATTGTATTTCGATCATCTATTGAAAGGAATCTCATCATTCTTCGTGAGAAGAGAGCATTCTCGTGATGAAAAAGTGCTTTTTTTTAAATCAATTATGATTCCTTGAAGTGATATGTTATAGTCTTTATTGTTGAAATCAAAATTTCAAGAAATATAGAGATCTGTGGAAAAGAAAAGACAGACCATCGCAATCAGCTTTCAAAACAGAAATAAGTACGAAGCTATAAATATTTTGCGTTTGAAAATAGCACTCGAATCACAATTGTTGAATGGCCAACGGTTGTGTTGTTATTTTAGCCTTCGCATTACGAATCGATGCGGTAATTTGCATTGCTGCGTCATGTACTTGATCAAAGTCGAAGATCATGGTCTCTGAACCAAATGCACCTCGAATTTCAATCCTTTTCGGTCCACAAAGACAGTCACACAACAGATATGGCCATGTAAAGGTCAGTATACTAATAAGTGTGCTGAATATCGTGCATGATTGTTTACTGTTACGTAACATGTCGATATCTTGTAAGAAGAACGTTGTATCACTACTAGGACCTCTAATACACAGACAGTCTGGATCCTGTCGACGAACTATCAATCGGCTATCAGTAAGCGCTATAGTTGTTCGTGGTGCACAACCTAAACAATCTCCATGATGCTCAAACACTTTAAAAGCATGTTCATTGCCCATGACATTGAACATATTGTCGATCAAGATATTCGAAGAGTTTTCGGTGTGAGTGCGTGACCTAAATGAAAAAGACAAGTTCATTATCGTGTTGATACATATGGATTCATGTACTCACATTCTTCTGCCACAAATCGAAGTCTCTGATTAGCTTGAGAAATCTTGCCTTTGCAATAGAGTTCAAGTATGAATGCTTTAGTTGAAAATGAAAAACCGAAGCCCGGTTGATAGGTATACCTAAGTGAATTCATAACTTATTTTATATCAATATATTATTGAGTTTGACAAGACAATGAACGTTTTTGACAATGCTAAGCACATGAGATGCTTTGAAATTACATAAAATAACCTTCAGATCAACTTATGAAAAATGTCATCTTTGTCTATTTGCCTTATTCTAACCGAATATTCTTCGGCAGATAGGTAGATGAAAATGTTTGAACAAAAAGTTCAACTCTTTTGATATATCAGGTCGAATATCTCATGTAAATGATTCTAAATACTTTCAATAGAGAAAAAAAGAGATATTTTCATGCATACAAGTTGGATCGTCTATAAAATGATGGCAACTCTCTTAAACCATGTTGAGGGTGTGCATGCGTATGTGTAGGTTTCGATCTACTCCTAATCCATCTCTGTACCTTCGCGAACCTTCAAAATACTATGTTCAGTTTTAAAAATTGATTCGGATTGAAAATCGTGTTGCATCAGATTTACTATGTCCATATGCGCGTTGTTGTCGTCGGTGATAGGTGATTGATGCGGCGCATATATTCAAATTGGACAGCATTCGTCTTCATTCCAAATACAACGTTCTATATTCACATTGTCAGATGAATGAAACAAAGCTTGAGATTTATTCGGATTTCATAAAATTAATTCTTAACCCTCTCTTGAAGATTGGGGTGGCTGTTTGCGGAACGGCTGTAAAAAATAAACGAAACATTGAATTAAAAACCCCAGAACATTTTGTTGTATAGAAGATCATGGGCTGACTAATTGGTAAGAAAGAATTTTTCGTTGTTCTATCCTCGAGATCAACGGCTTATAAAATCCATAGCTTTGAGAAAATAAACACAATTAGAATTTTGCTTTGTTTAACTCTTTTCATACCTATGAGCAACGCATAACGCAAGGATCTGTTGTATAGTATGAATCGACGAAATTTTTCACTGGTGAATTAAATGCGTTGCAAAAGTTTCAAAAGCACTAGGTGAGATAGAGACGATAGGTAACACACACAATGATCGCGAAGGATTTGTAAAAAACTGAAAACCTTAGTTTTTCAGCACCTGTACTTTGCGAATAAATGGATTCTATTGAGCAAGATGAACAACCTACATTTGGAAAATAATCTATACTGTTCTGGGTGCACGTTGGAATGTGAGTGTTTGATTGTAATAAATATCCCTAGCGACACTCATACTTACGCTGATGCTGACGTACGTGATGGCGTCTGAATTATTTTGTTCTCCACTGATATTGCTGTGCACGAGATTAAAAATAATATTTACTTTAAGTTATCAAAATATCAATACGAGTCATATCAAGTGCTCTTATCAAAAGCACTATTACTCATAAATGAAATAGATCAAAAAGAGACGTATCATACTACTACGTTTTAAACGACAATCAATAGATGTTTTAGAATGCTACAATACACTCTCCAGGGCATATTGACCCAGCTCATAATATACTTTTTTTTTTGACTTGATATGTGCAGTGAATCAACGAAGTCAAAAACTTTTCAAGTTCAATTTTAGGTACATTTACGTCAGTTAATATAAAATTAGATGGGCCAGATATTCGAGTAATTCTCGACCGTCATGAAAACGACAATAAGACGACTTCTAAAAAATTTTCAGCCTATTCCGGACTGAAGATTAATGAAATATTTCACGCAGTATATATTAACACACATAAAAAATGAAACCAAATGCGAATGATCATCCATAATGAATAAAATGTTGTGTAGTTGCAGCATTTATAAAATGGTACCTATGGTACAAGTAAATATAACGTGGAAGAAAAACGAACAATATATGTCTCTGCTTTTTAGTCGCTTGTGAATGTTGGTTTGAAACGCTGAAATCGATTCTTCTGTCATGTTTTCTTTTAAATATTTTATCTGTGTCCTTTTTTGCGCTCTATTGTTCATGTCATTATGTCTCGTTCTTATCCGAATGGTCTACTTACAGAAATTAGCATGGCTAAGATGTGCATGTGCATGTGGATGTAACCTGCATGCCATAATCCAGATTTCAACCTTACTAAAGGGTCTTCATCAGATGGCTTTGACTCTGTTATACTTGTTCCAAATAATCTTAAAGAAGAAATCATACACAAAATATAATATTCTATGCGGAGTTCCAAAAAAATTTAAAAGAATCTAATATAGAACATATAGATATCTTTAAAATAGTGGTGTGTGTTATTGCATAGCGGAGTACTATGAAAAGCTAGCAAAACGCGTTGCGATAATACTGATTGAATCTTATGAATTGCTAATAATTTAAATGATATCATTTTAATATTGCTGGAACTATTTGGAAATGAGTAATGTAGAATGTTTCGGGTTGAACATAGTTTTGTAATAAGACTGTAATAGATAGAAGTTACATGTATATATATGCACAATTTTTAGCGTTTGTGAAAAATGTATTTTATTGTGTCACGAATAGTGAATTGTGCGGTATGGACTTCACTGAAAGATGACTTATGCCGGTTTCAGTTTCTTTTTTCAGTTTCACGTGCAATGAGTTTCAACATAAGATCATGATTAACTAAAGTGATATTATTTGAATAATACTATATGTATTTTTCTGCAATAGAAATAGTCAATATATAACTAATTATATATATATATATATGTATTAACTTCTATGTTATCTTTATAAATCTGCAGTATGGTCCAAAACTAGGAGAACACTGTATTTTTTCGATAACTTATTAATACATATTCAATTCGACCTTATATATTTACACAATAGAGAGTAGATGATATTAGTAAAATATGTAGCATATGATCAGTCTTTGAGTGAAGTAATTTATTCGCAAGTGTACAAATAAATCTTATTGCTTGTCTATGACTATAAGAGAAACTCAATGTGTTTCGGTTTTCATATTTTTTTTTCCTGCTTATTCTAATCTGTGGAATGGATCCAATTTAATTACATTTTGTACTTATTTAGTTTAAGCGATGTCTATATTAATTAAATGATATTCATTTCACAGATTGAGATAATCAGAAAAAAATATGAAAATCGAAAAACATCGAATTTATCTTATTGCCACAGACGAGGAGTAAAATATACCTGCACGCTTTTGAATAAATAGTTGCATCCAGCGACTAATCTTACGCTATATTTTTAACTAGTAGCACCTAGTATATGTAATATAAATATGAGACTTGACTAACCTTATACAGAGAAAGTATAGAATAAATACTGTGTTGTCTTACTTTTGGGCCTTCTTATATACAAATTTAACATAAGTTTTATTTAAAACATAAGAAGGACGCAGAATAATCTGAATGATGAAAAGCGAGATTTTTTTCAAAATGAATTCTTTTATTGAAATTATTGAAATTTTGAACATAAAATCTGTCAAATGAATATACTAGTATTTATGATCGAATATCATTGAGTGTAGTTAATCATAATTTGAAATTTAAAAAAAAATTTAACGATCAGTACTAAAGAACAAAAAACGAATAGAGTTAAAAGAATGCAACAATAATAAATATTTGAAAAACTTTCTGTAGAAAAATGAATAGAATTACACATAAACTGAACTTGATTTGATAAATGTTGCATATTGAAAATCAATTTGACTTTATAAAGATAAAAAATTAGGTTTTATATGAAGACAAATTTGCTTTTTATGAAATTAATCGATATTAAATGTCAAATGATCTGTCATATTTATTTAGTATTTGACTTGATAGATGATTAAATCTCGATGTACGTCTATGCACATCTCTATTCTTTCGATCAAGAACTAAAGTCAATCGAACCTTAATGAATGTTACTTTTATATTATATTAAACTTGAATATAAAATAATAAAAGCCTATTTGTTTTTTTTTTTTATAAAATAAGTAAAACAAAGTTTATGTCATAGTATATCGAAAATTGCTCATACTAATTCAATGTAATTTATAAAAATATTGATTATTGATTAAGAATTTGAGAAGATGATTGGTCGAACGATGTCTCATTCAATTGAAACTATTTTGCGACGAATCTCCCTTTCTGTCAACGTATTCTTCATTAAAACTAAAAAACACCTGAGGCTTTTTCTCTGTGATATTCATTATAATATCAAAAGATAATTTCTTCGTAAACGTATTGACGTCAGTTGATGAGTATGATGTATACACGATCAGTGCAAATCAAAATCAGATATACAGACTGTTAATGACGATGCGTTCTCTCATTGTGAATACGAAGCAATAGAAGAAATAGACTTGTTTATTCGCATATTTTATGGTTTTCAGTCGCGGAAAGAAATCAGATAACTACAAATATTTAAAAGATAATTAACAGTTGAATAAAATGAAAAAAAAAAAAAAAAAATTAAAGCTTGTTCGTTTTTTTTTTTTAATGTTTTTTATAATCGTTGAGTAAACAAAACAGGCGATGTTGCTTTATTTTGATCAAGTTTTGATTCTGATAAATGTAAAGATGATGATTCAATTGAATGTTGAGATACTGTATGAATTGATTGTCGAGGTGTTATCTCTTGTATAACTTCAATTGTATTTGGATTATTCGTTTGTGTAATCAATGTAGCCTCTTTAGGATTTTCTTCAAGTTGCATTTGATTTGGTAAAAGATTTTTAATTAAAGAACCTAATGCTGAATCTTCAGCAACGAAATCTTGTGGAACATGCCAATTAAGACTATCATCAAAGTAAGAATCATTATCTGGCGTAGAAAATATTGGTAAACGAAGAAGAATTCCAGTAAAAAGTCCTCCAACAATGGCCATACCTAATGTTAATATAAGACCAGCACATTGATATCCAGCTTGAACTGCAGCTGATCTATGTACACCTCCTGATAAACATTTCCATGTTAAATTTTCATGATAAACTGATTTCCAAGGCATACTAGCAACAACAATACCAGATAAACCTGCTATAACTCCTGGCATTCCATGTAAATTATGAACACCACATGTATCATGAATACGAATTTTTTTTAATAGCTCAAGTAAATATTTATAACCTAATGTTGATACAGCTCCAGCAATACTTCCAATAATCATAGCTCCAAATATTCCAATATTTTTATCAGCTACAGTTCCAACAGCAACACCACCAGCTAATGTTGCATTTTGTATATGAATTATTTCTTTTTTACCTTTTCCAACGAGTGCTGATATACAAAATGTTAATATAACTGATGCACTTATACTAACATATGTATTAACAATAGCACGTAATCTTCCATCTCCATATGCTGTACCTGCATTAAATGATGGCCAAAAACAAAATAAAAATAATGTACCAATCATTGAAAATATATCAGATGCATAACTTGAACTTTCTTTTTCCGATTGAACTTCTCGTCGATGTTGAAGAGCATATGATGCAGCTAAGCCAAAATAAGCACCAAATACATGAACAAATATTGATCTAGAAAAAAAGAAAAAGATTTTTTTTTTTAAATATTTTATAATGTCTCTAACTAAATAAAAATAGAAAATATTTACTCTCCAGCATCATAAACACAGAAAATCGTCGTGCCAATATATTCATTCCAAACTTGAATAACAACTTCAATTAATGCAAGTATAACTAATTGAGCTGGATTTGTTTTTCCAAGAACAGCACCAAATGATATTAATATAGCTGCACAAACAAAATCTGCTTGAAGAAGAATTTTAACATTAACTGGAAATGTTTTTGTTACAGTATTCCATTCAAATACATAACCATGAACTAATATTGCCCATTCAACAACAAATGCAGCAATCAAAAAATTAAATGAAACTGATGAAAATGAATAACGACGAAGAAAAGTCATTAAAAAACCAAAACCAATAAACATCATCACATGAACATCTTGAAAAAATGAATAATAAAATTCAACATCACCAACAGCAGGTAGACTATCAGACGATATTGTTTCCGTTGAATTAAGACCTTTGTCGGTTCTTAATCCATAATCAGCATGTACACCATATAATACAATAAAAATACATTGAAACATAATCAATGCCACTGGAAACATATATTGCTTCAGGCCTCCTTTAAGAGTTTCTTTAATAACGTCAATATCTATCATTTTTTTCTCGTTTACTTATAAAAATAAGCAAGTAATAACTAGTCAGTAGCAAAGGCTTCACTGATTTGTGAACTAATCGTTGTATTTTCGTATAATATATAGTGAGTGGTGTGTCTTGTTTTTTTCTTCTTTAATGACCGGTTCTGGTCTCGCTTTTTTAATTATGTCGTACTTATCTTATTTTCTTCTGACTGCAAGGTCTATATCTGCAGAAAAAAAAAACATAAAAGAAATATGTTAATGAAAAAACAAACAAACGAATTGAATCAATATATGATTATAATAAGTAAATGTATTTGATATATCTAAGTCTCGAATGATGATTGTTTTATAAAATAAATTTGAAACTGTCAAATTGATTATTATCAGAACGAACGCAATAATGGGTGTTTCATAAAAACTGATGATTAATTATTAATGATATTTTATATATATTTTTTTTTTGCGGACAGAGCTGAACTTGTTATCACATATATATCTGATCAAGATCTATTATTTCTGAAAGTTTCAATCGTCTAGTCATAACTAGCAGTGAACTATACTGAGAAGACTGAAATACATAAATTTTCCTACTCGATTTTTTCATTATTTTTACTGTCAAAATAAAATGCGCAAAACGAGTACGAAAATATATATTTTTCAATCTTGTCGATGTATTTCACTGTCAGTTAACCTAGAAAGCTGAAATTTTCATAAATAATAGATCTTGATTAGGTTTATATGCGATAAAAATTTCAGATATGTCCATCAAAAAAAGTATAAAAATATCATTAATAATTTATTATCAATTATTTTGAAATATCCTTTATATGTTTGCCGCACGAGTTTGATGTTTCTTTTCTATTGATAAAATCTTCATTTTGCACTCGTTTCATTTGTCAAATTAGATATTAAACTTATTCTTCTCATTATATGAACTTTTTAATGATTAAAATCTTAAGAAAACAACGTTCTTGATTAAGAAGAATTTATTTTATGTAGCAATACACTTGAAAATATACTTAACTTACCCTTAAAATCGGTAAAAAAACTGACGATTTATCGAAATGATAATCATGCACTGAATCGCGATAAAATCGCCGATTTTTATCGATTATTTTGACGGCTTTTGCAATAAATCGTGATTTTATACATATATACTTAGTTTTTCTTAACACATGCAAAACTTGTTAATATTGATTTCATTTCACGAATATTTTTATTAAAAATTGAAGGCTTATATTATTTTATATGAACGAATTATGTAATAAAAACAAAAATAAAAACGTATTATGCAGTTTTACATAGTTAGACGACAGAATATTTGAAGAAAAATGAAAAAAAAAATATAATGAAAAGTTCATATGAAGTAATTGATATTTAAATTGAATTTTCTTTGACAGAGATTCTACATGTATTTGTTTTTGTTCATAAATTAAAAGTCAAAGAAAAAGAAAATAAATAAAAATTCTAAACGTCAAGCATAAAACTATATACGATGATGATGATAGACGTCATCGTTACATAGAAAAAAGTCAAATTTTTCCGATTTACATATATCGTAGATATATTAAATTATTTAAAACTAGAACTATATAAACAAATTTCTAATTGAAAAAATATTTGAGCTAAAAATATATGTAAAATAAACTATCTATTATCTAAAGAAATCTTTTGACACGCACGAATATAAAAAGAGGTTAAGTTCGATCGTCTCTTAAAATTGTCCAGTCTTTTTCATTTCACACTAATGATATTCATGTCGAAATGAAATCGTTCTTTTAATTTCAAATCTTCATAATTATGATAAATAATTGTATAGTAATTATATTTGACTTTTAGTTAGTAAAAGTTGAAATATTTTCTGAATTAGTTCAATAATTTATAATCAATTATCAAAATCGATCATTTATCTCATGTTGAAATCAATTTATTTCATTTTATCTTTGCTAATATGTTAGATTAGTCAGTAGGTGGCGTAGCCAGGAGTTTTTAAGTCATAGGCCGCTATCCAACTAACTTATTTTCAGAAATGAATAGCAGTGGGCAATTAGAAATCAATAAAGCTATCTCATATCGTGAAAATCGTCGCGATTTCAGAAGGAAAAAAAACAGCGCAAAAATCGCAATAATGTGATATTTACGAGATTGGACAATTTTAAAAACGGATCAAATGAAATTAAATTTCTCACTCACATTCATTTGTTTTAAAACATTTTTTGTTGATAATAGATAGTTTATCCTAGATATGTTTTCAGACTAAGTATTGTACTTCAATCAGAATAATTTTTTGTCGTAGATTCAGTTTTAAATGATTCTATTAATCTCTGCCTAATATAAAGTTGAATCATTCTTTTATAGGATAATGTCTTCTTTTGTCATCATCGTACGTAGTTTTGATTTTCATTTAGAATTTTAATTCATCATTTTTCTTTTATATTTTTAATGTATGAACAAAAACAAATATGCAAGGTGCTATTCGAGAAAAAAATCAATTAACATCGATTTCCACGCACGGACATTTTATTATTTTTCCTTTTTTTCCCGTCTATTCTCGTTTAACTATGTAAAATTGCATGTCGTGTTATTTTTTTTTTCGCTCAGGCTATATATTTTGTTTATGTAACATAATGTAAGCACTAAATTTTTCAATAAAAAATTTCATTAATTTAAATGTATAATAAGAAATCCTGAATATAACAAGAGAAATGAAGCTAATATGGATAAAATCGCATAAATTATAGATATACTAAAGGGTAAAAATCGATTACAAAACCATCTATACAAAGTATACATTTTTTTATTTTTAATCCATTGATATTTATATTTCGATAAGTTGTTGGACCAAACCTAAATAAAAACAGTAGTTAAATTAAACTCGTTGAGTATCAGTTATGACGGTTACTCGCAGGATTGGAATTATTATCTTTTGGTGCATATCTGAAACAGACACATTGAAAAGTCAAGCTACTACTGGGTATGAATGCCTTATACTTAATCAGAAAAAGTGAAATCGAGCTGCAATTAGTTCAAAAGTTCGAAGATTACTTCTAACATCTCAACTGAGCGAAATTTAAGTGCAATAAAAAGGTTTAGTAAAACGTAGACTTTCTTATGCGTGTGCTGGATGCATTTTATAACATATATATATAGGCAAAAATAGGGTATAGGATGAATGGGCACATAAAAAATCTATCCTATTAATGAAAGAATAGTATGGACCTCTATTTACACACAACAAAATATCTGTTAACTAGAAAAGTGATGCGTGGATCGAAAAAAAAAATATACAATAAATCTTCTTATGATAACTGATGCTCTTTCAGTATTATGAATATGTTTGCGGTTAATTGTTTTTATAAATTATAATTAGTAACAGTAATTGAACAAAACCTTGGATTCACTTCAGTTGACTGCCTGTTTGAGTTTGGACTATCGCTCAACTCCGGTCAACTGACCGTTTTCTTTCGAACTACCGGTTATCGGCATTTTTCATTAAAAAAAAGACGATATAGGAAGACTCTAGTTAGCTCATTGTTAATAATTAGAAAGCATATTGCATGAAGATTATGTAAAGCGGAAAAGAGAAAAGAAATAAATAATTTGTAACAAGAAGTAACACATAAAGGATGTTCACTAAGTTTTAACCCACTTAATCAATAAATTTATTGATTAAGTGGGTTAATACTTAGTGGGCACCCTCTATGTAACATTATCGAGATATCTTACTATATACGAGAAAATACATGTTCGTCGTATTTTTGTACATACGATCGTAGATTTAAACCTGGGCAGCAAGCTTGTTCAACTTTTTTTGTACTGTTTTTCAAACTTACTCTTCATTTTTCAAATATTCGAGTATAAAGTGAGTTTTCGTAATAGGAGCAGCTTTCTTGGAGACTCGAAGGTTTTCTTTTTTTAAGACAACTTTAAAGAAAATGTTTATATTATAAGTAGAACAAATGTCTGCTGAATCGAATGATGCAAAACTTATTCAATTATCTTGAAAATTAAATGAGTAATTAGCGATAGTTTGCGATTAGTTGAATTTATTCGTATTAGAAGCATTGTTCCTAATTCACACAGCATGCGAAAAAATGTTTCTATTAAGAACAATCTATGTAAGATATATAGAAAATTAAATATTTTTTTGTAAATGGATTTTTTTACTATGTAAAGCAGGAAGTCGATATTTATATCGATTTCAAAGTGGATGAAGAGAAAAATTATTTCAATCTATTATTATTTTGGTGAAAATATGAAAAACTTTTCCCAAACTTATCGAAATTAGTATGTCGTATTCACTTAAGACCATGCTATTAGAACCCTGTGGTTCTGTAAAAAAAAATGGAACCGAGTTGGAATGAAAGTGAAGATTTTAAGTTGATAACTAGACACCTATTTAAGTGTTGCATAGTCTGAAGTTGAAGAGACCAATCCATGATTTTACCAGTTGCAAGCTATGCGTATTACTTGCAAGTGGATGAAAAGAGAAGTCAAAAATAGCTAAAACTGTGATTAAGGCTACTAAAAAAATCCAGCGCTGTCAATAAATCAATTTTTCAGAAAAGACATGTTTGGGTATCCGATGTGCTCTTTCATTAACACTATGGGTTTGAGCCATGCCATTGTTAAAAAACAGATATTCGCTATCAACGATGATTTCGTATCTAAAAAAGTCAGTTTTCTTTAACAGTTTTTTTGGTAGTGTTCACTCAAGAAAAAAGTGTTTTGCGTTGAAGAAAATGTTTTTGAAATTCGGTTTTTTCATAAAAATTGCTCATCTTTATTGATAATGTTATGACTTAATACATGTCTCACTAATAACAACAGAAGAAGAAAACAGATTTACAAGCGTTACTCGATTCAACTGAATTTTGTTAAGCGGACAGAAAAATAAACAGTTTCAGCTGATTTGACTAAATACCATGGGAGATAGGATAAAGACTAAAAATGGGCATTGTAAATATACCTAAAGTTATCCATACTTTCACTAAGCACGAAATATAGATGTAAAGTTTCGTTCTATGTGCTACTAAAGACTTTAACAATCTCTAAAAGTGACGTATAATTTACAAATTTCGAAAGAAAAAAGATTACATCCCTGTTCTTCTATATTATTATTAGATCAGCGACTCCAAAGATACTGTTAAGGCACCTAATTTGGATTCTTTTTCCTTGTTTGTGCTAATAGGAGGCATAATTGAACCATCGATTTCGATTCCGGGTATTTTTTGGAACCTGCAAGCCTCTATATATAGTTCAGCTGCTATTGAAAGATACTTTTCGGCACAAGTCGATTTGTCAGAAAAAACAGATCTTATTGGAACCCAATAGATTATTAATAATATTTTATTTATTTGTTCGATAAAGAACAGCACAGTAAGATATTGAGTGATCTCGAGTTGTATTTTTTTTCGTGCTCCTTGCATTATTACTGTACTCTTGTGTTCTTGTGTCGTTTTTACAATAATTAGTCGAATAAACCACATGAACCAAAGATACAAGCACCTTATAGAAGCCTGGCGAGGTAGTGAACAAAATACTCTTCACGTATTGACCTCTGATCTAAACTTGAAAATCTTTTCATGCTGTCGTCACAAAAAATGTTACTTGACGGGTTGTACATTAACTTACAATAGCTTAAGGCAAGCGAAATATTTTCTTTCTTTATCAGTGACATTATTTCAAAACTACGGTATTACTAACAAATGATAAACTGTAATAACTCTATCATAATGTTGCATCGAGCAATACTTACAAAAACTTGTGTTGTTTCTTCATCGTTTTATTATTATTATTGTGGTCGCTTTGTTACAAATGTACTTCTCAATAGAACAAAATTGGATTCAAATAAGTAAAAGATTACAAAACTAAACAAGTTCTTACATTGCCTGAATTTATCTTGATTTACTTACTTCAACATATATGTGTGTCAATGGCAAAACATAATTTCAGTTAAAAATAGATTTACAATGGAAGGTTCTGTACAGTAAGGTAAAGAGATTGATCATATTCGGATCAAATAAATACTGTCAGTGTTGAACTAACTAATTTGAAATAGTAGCTGTGCATAGCGTACACAGACCGGAATAGCTGAAGTTCAAGTTATTTAGTCTGTCATATGCTCACATTACAAAATTGCAGCAGTATTTATTGTTCTTTTTTCGTCATGGTTGGATGGAACTATACGAACTGCATAAGAAAAACAATATTAGGCATATTAACAGTCAATTATGCGGAGTCCTAGAAAGCATTATTGATAAATATAAGAGTGATTGGCAAAAAATTGTGATTGTTGTAAAATTGTTTTTTTAATATTCGTAAATATTGTTTTTTTTTTGTTATGTAGCTCGTCTTGCTTCATCTAACCATGACGAAAAAGGAAAAATAAATACTTGTAATTACGTAGCATTGATACATAGCGAACTAATTATCTTGAAATTTGAATACCTTGGTCTGTATACGCTATGTGAAATGCATATTTTAGATTACTTACCTAGACAGTTAGAGTATTCACTTGGTCTGAATGTGATGAATCTCTTTACCTTACACTAGACGACTTTTCATTATTAAGCAAATTTTACTTTTAATCAAATGACAACTATGCGAAGATTTTGTTTGATTTGAAAATACTTCAAGCATACCAAAAGTAATCACTGTCGACACTGTAAAATCTTATAGGAGGCTTGAGGAAATTTTCTTTTCATGTATATACTGATAGCCCAAACCGAGTTCTATAATTCTACAATATTTCAGCATCATTCAAGTAATATTATAATATTTAGAGCATAGAAAAAACAGTGACAGCTAGATGACAACAAAATATGCAGAATGTGTAAAAATGTTTGTCTAGGGGATAACGCTGTGATTTCAAATAACATCAACAAAAAATTTTATACTAAATTAAAGTGCATCGAAAATACTCATGTAAATCGTTACGGACGTCGCAAACGATCGTTTTTCAGGCGTATTCGAGGTCGTACTCGCTAGTATATGACAGTTTTTATCTGTTTATCGAAAAACGAATAGTCATAGTATTACAAATAGTTCTTCTGTTATGCATATTAAAGCATAATTTATTGAGTTAAAATGGTTTAAACCCACATATATAAAAATTTTTAGATAAGTAGTTCCAGCAAAATATGAAAATATATGAACAACGAAGAGTGTCAACAGTTCGGCAACAAGACGAGTGGAGAAATAAAAAAACCAGAAAAGAAAAATTTGATCACATGAATGTAGATGAAAGGGAAGAAAAAAAACAAAACCCTTTTCTTCAATTACTTGTTGGTTGTTCATGTGTCGTCGAACAATTATTTATAGCTTCATGATGACGTACTTCAACTAGAAAATCTCCAACTGTAGGTGTCAATTGATATTTATAAAAATCGTTGTATATATCAGTAGCCAATCTGCGAAGAAAAAGAACAGGATCAAGAGCTTCTCTGGCTAAGTGTGATCATTTTGGAGGAAGAATACATGTTCAAAGTTCTTCGCCAGTATATAATATGCGCACAAACCAACGAGCATAATCACCAAAATCTCTTCCAATAATTTCAATTAAGTTCTGACTAACATGGTTCTACAAATAAGATAATAAACATTTATTGACACAAAGAGTTTTATGATCACTCACAACTGTACGTGAAAATATTATTTGAGCATCGGAATCTCAATAAGAATCAAAATTCCGAAAAACTCTAGAACAATCAATTTAAAAGAATATGAATAATAAACACTAACTTAAATTTTTCAAGGTAGACGAAACAAATTGACGAATTGTCTTGTTCATCTTCACAATACTTTTGCTCAAGTCAATCATTTTGTTTTCAATGGATTCTAATGAAATATCTGACATACAGAAAATAAAAGCAATATTTCTGCAAATTAGAGATACTTTTTCGAATTGTTAGTTGATTAATTTTGGCGTTTTAGTTCGTAGTTGTAATTGTGTATCATCGTCTTCTTTCGACACTTAATCAACTATTCGAGATAAGAAGAAAGATATATATAGATCTGTCTTGTTTGAAGCAACATATAAGTTTCTAAAACGAAATTTTTATTAGACATCATTTTGATTTGCACTATGCAAAATGCTGTTTCAAGGTGTGGGTACGGATAATTGTAAAAATGTTTCATACTCAGACTCCGCATCCAAACTTCACACCCATCTTTGTGCATGGATATTATATTCAAAAAACTACAACATCATTTGAAAAGAGTATTTTATAGCATGTTCTTTTATCTTTCTTTATTCATACCGAGTTTTGAAAGCCAATCAATATACAGCTCACCTTCGTATCTAGATGTTAATGTGGGAATGTGGATATTGATTAAAAGAAGACAATCACTCACTCTTCTTATCCCAAGTCGTCAAGATAACGCATAAGCAGTTTGTTCTATCCACTTTTGATTGACTAGTTACTATCAAAATAATTAAATTTGTTGGCTTTATCAGTATATTTTTCACTCATTTCATTTAAATCTTCAAATATTCACTGTTTTCAATCGTCTACAAAAAAAAAATAACAAAATCTCTATCCGACACGTTCATACCAAATGGCGCAATGTTCAAAATTAATCTGGTAAATAATAATTGCACGTACTCACTCTTACTCTCGTGATAGTTTTAATGAATTCAATCAGTATGTACCGATTGATGGATGCGGAACATAACTGACGAAAACTGCCGCACAGAATTGAAGCAATCATAGTAGATTTGCTTAGAAGACCATTCTACGAACTTGCACTCTAATTCTCAAGATAGGGAAGAAAAATCATCAACTTCAAGTTTTCTTGTATACATTAATTAGCAAAATATTAAAATAGATTGATCATGATATGATAAGCAATGTTTCAAATACAGTTTGTTCATTTGACCAGGATTCACATTCTTCAAGCTTTATTTCTACTCGGATCCTGGCAGCGTCCCCATGCAAATAGGTAACATCCATAATTTTTAAGGTCGTGTATGGCATAATCAAAACTTTTTTCTCGTCTGGAAAGGCTGATATCTCTTCGAGATTAAGTCTATTTCTACGACTTCGAACCCCATACATACATTAAATACTAATAGTGTTGCTTGAAGCTGAGCTATCAGCGAAGTTGATGGCGACGTTACGATCTTTCGACGAGGAAGGGAATGATTTTGTGAGAATATGTGATTCTTCTTTATACTTGCAAAGTTCACTCTTATTTATGATCATGCTACGAGAGTACTCGCCACAGAAACTGAATTCATCCAAGCGAAAATAGTGACTAATGATTTCAACAATCGAAGCACATTATTGATTGACTTTGACTTTCGCTGATTCAGTCTCATTCAACCATACTTGTGCCAAATTTACATTTCTTAGTCGATAGAATTCGGTCTCGACGATGTATGCTTGAAGACAATACCTCGGACCTTTTTCATTCGTATCATTATCGAATAAGTAGCTAATTTGGTCTATATCCGACTTTTTCTTTAGTTCTTTTCCAATATAATTGTGACGAGCGTCAGTTATCAGTTTATTCAAATCGGCATCTTTGCCACTTAGCTCGAAGCATTGTCTCATGTTTCACCAGGTAATCAGCATTAGCTCCAACTAGCATCCATTCAATACCAGTTGAAACACCTTCGAAACGTTCTCCATGTTGTCTCTTGCCTAAAACACAGTTCAGGAACATAGCTTATTAAAACATCTTTCTCGTAACGATACATCATTTTCTAGATTGGAGCTGACCGTTCTGCGAATTCAAAACAAAATTTATCGATCACAAGATATTGTCTCAGATGACATTTCATAACGTGCAACTGATATACGATGCAAAAACAAAATGTTGAGCATTATATTTCTTCCATAAATGCGTTCTAAAAAGAAAATTTTGATATCAGCAAATAGGAAATTTTCTCCTCTTTCGAATGGTGTATGATTTATATTTCTATACATTCGTAAATGAAATGAGGCGAAAAAGAATGAGAAAGACTTGTACAATACATTTGCAATTTTTATACGAATAAGTCAAAAACGTCGGTAGATGGCAGTTAAGCAGGGTGTGGATGTAGATTACGAGAAAACCCACATCCACACCCTTTCTCGAGTATTCTTGCTCATTCCTAGACATAACCTGCTGTTTATCAAGAAAAAACGATATGTACATGAAGAAGGTCACAGAATTTTCTATTGGCTGTTGCATAATAAGAGTGAAAATGGAGATAGCATTCAGCAGAGTTTTCGAAGGGTAGTTTGCTGCAAAAGGACGCGATTACCTGAGTTCTTTCCTTTTATCATTGTTTTTTGGGTGTTTTTTTTTCGTACGCTTTCTAGTGAGGATTTTCGTCTCGCATTTGTTGATCAGGAGAAATACCCTAGTCAGCTCATGAAATGTGGTTCAGATGTTTATTGTCTCTGTGTTATGCGAGTCTCTGTAATAGTGCGATCTCTGTCCTGTTTTATTATTGATTAATGTAAAACTTCCAATAGAAGTAACACCACGATCATGGTGACGTATTGCGTTGTTGTAGCTTCCTATTGATCCAAATGTTGTATTACAAGAGCTTGCGTAGTCATTTTTTCCGCTATCCTAAAGATGATTTTGACGAGGATACTATTCATATATCAAATTGAATCCAATTGTGAAATCAAAACCAGTTAGTCATACGCCTGCAGAAGTAAAATTTAACCGACCAAGATAATGCTCCTCTTACCTTTTATGTTGATGTTTAATCACTAAACGCTTGTCTGGGTTTTTATTGTGAAAATCGAATGATGATTGACAGAAAACTTTTGTTTCTGTGTTATATATATAGAAGAAATCCTTTTTGAAATATTTTCCTCGTTTTTGAATTCATAATAAGTACTTCAATCTATATTTGGATGCAAATTCTAATTAGGCAACTATACATCACTGCAATAACCATGACGTATGATACCTATAGTCGGCGCTAAGGCATAATGGGAGCAGTTGTTTTGCTTTAATTACTCGTTAATGATGAGAAATATATTTTGCAAGTAGAAATTGCTGTTCGGTGATTAGTTTAGGCGAAATTAAATAAACTTTTTATGTTATTTTGTTCAAGTTGTCAGAAAGTGAATCATATACACGAAGAGAAAAATAGAACTGACGATGTTTTTAATGTTTCTTTCTTTCTTACTTACCAAAAATAAAGTACGAGTTGTTCCGAAAGAATTCGAGAAAAAATAAACAAGTTCTGAGACAAGGTATTCAACGGAATGATACCTAAATCATTGTACAGATGAAAAGCTAACGAACGTTAGAAACGATAAAGATACAATAAATGATTTGTAGAATTTTTTTTTCTTTATTTTTTTACTCACAAGTCTATTTTCAATTGAAATTAATTAAGTAGGATTTATTATTAAGTTTCAACCAAACAAACACACTCGGCTTTTCTGTGTTAGAAACAGGTAGAAAAAAAGTACAAAAGCAATGACTCCATGCATAGAAAAAGTTATGTTTGTCTAAACTATAAACAGTTATTCAGCATTCTAGACGATCGATTAGGAGATTAGTCGTGTGCAACAGGAGTGAACAAAATTTCAAACAATAAAATTCTCTATCAATCATGGATGCCGTTGCGTGTAGGACAGCATCACCAAATACTATTCAAACAAGACGCCGCATCGTTCAGAATTATTTCCTCATCTGGATCGATGATAATATTGATGAAGCAAATAAAGATTGTCAAAATACAATCGCGGAATTACGTAAAGTCGTTAACGACGTTAATACTTTCACACAGTTAGATGAATGTGTTGACTTTCTCACTGAAGTCAATGATGGAAAGGCGTTTCTCATTATAGCCGGTGCTATGAGCCAACACATAGTGCCTCTCGTTCATGATATTGCCCGTCTTGACGCCATTTACATCTTTCGTGGGAACGAAGCACAACACAAAGAATGGCCAAAAGTTCAAGGTGTCTTCACTGAAATTCAACCAATTTGCGAATCATTAAAAAAAGTCGCCTTCGAATGCGACAATGATGCAATACCGATGAGCTTCGTTCCGAATAGGATGATGGCAACAGCAACAGCTTTGGGTCAAAAAAATCTCAATCATATGGAACCATCTTTTATGTACTCAGTATTATTCAAAGAAATAATATTGGAAATCCATGAAGATGATGCCAAATCCATAAAAGATTTAGTAGCCTATTGTCATCAGCAGAACATCTCCGAATCCAAATTAGAGGAGTTTCAGCGTGAGTATCACAAAACAAAGTCAATCTGGTGGTATACTCGTTCAACTTTTCTCTACAGCATGCTCAACAAGGCTTTACGCTTGTTCGATATAGAAGCCATGACAAAAATGAGCTTTTTCATCCGCAGTCTTCATCAGCAATTAGAAGACCTGCATAAAGAACAATCGAGTACGTATATGAAAGAATTTATCGTTTATCGTGGTCAGGGACTTTCTCATCAAGACTTTGAACATCTCCTGGATACGAAAGGTGGTCTCCTCTCATTCAACAATTTCCTGTCGACTAGTAAAAAACAACAGGCAGCTATGCTATTTGTTCAACGAACATTACGAAAATATGAAAATATGATTGGTGTTCTGTTCATTATGACCATCGATCCCGGTAAAATATCGGCATCAACTACTCCTTTCGCTCTCATCGATGATTATAGTGCTTTTCCACAAGAACAAGAAATTCTCTTTTCAATGCACACTGTTTTTCGTGTGGGAGATATCAAACAGATGGCAAATAATAATCGTCTCTGGGAAGTTCAATTGACTCTTACCAACGACAATGATCCCCAACTAGCTATTCTCACTGAACACATACAAAGGGAGCTCATTGGATCTACAGGATGGTATCGATTGGCGCATTTGATGCTCAATGTAGGTCATTTCAATTCAGCTGAAGAACTCTACGATCAATTACTCAAGAACGCATCCACTGACATTGAAAGAGCTTTTATCTATCACCAGATCGGAGAGGTGAAACGCAGCAAAGGGCAATACAAAGAAGCAATTTCATTTAATGAGAAATTTCTCAAAATTTACCGACAAACTCATCCGGAAAATGATTTGACAGTGTCTACTTGCTATAACAATATTGCTATTTCGTACGAAAACATGGGTGACTATTCGAAAGCACTTGAGTTTTATGAAAAAGCACTTACAATAAGAGAAAATGCTCTGCCGCCGAATCATCCGGATTTGGCAACTTCCTACAACAATATCGGTGGACTGTATAACGACATAGGTGAACACGCAAAAACACTTGAATTTTACGAAAAATCACTTAAAATAAGAGAAAAAGCCCTGCCTTCAATTCATCCCGATTTGGCGACTTCGTACAACAGCATTGGTCTAGTGTATAATAACATGGGTGACTACTCGAAAGCACTTCAATTTTACGAAAAAGCATATCAAATCTACCAAAAAGCTTTGCCTCCGAATCATCCTGTTTTGGCTACTATATGCAACAACATTGGTTTAGTGTCTCACAACATGGGTAACTACTTGAAAGCACTTGAGTTTTACGAAAAAGCACATAAAATATACGAAAAAGCTCTGCCTCCGAATCATCCTGAATTGGCTACTTCCTACGGCAACATTGGTGGAGTGTATAACGACATGGCTCAATACTCGAAAGCACTTGAGTTTTACGAAAGAGCGCATAAAATCTTCGAAAAAGCTCTGCCTTCGAACCATCCTGATTTGGGTACTTCCTACAACAACGTCGGTGGAGTATATAGTAAGATGAGTGAATACTCAAAAGCACTTCAATTTTACGAAAAAGCGCACAAAATCTTCGAAAAAGTACTGCCTCTGAATCATCCCGATTTGGCTACTTCCTACAATAACATCGGTGGAATGTATAAAAACATGGATGACTACACGAAAGCACTTCAATTTTACGAAAAATCCCATGAAATAATCGAAAAAGCACTGCCTCCGGACCATCCTCATTTGGCTGGTTCCTACACAAACATCGGTGGACTGTGTATAAGTCTGGGTGACTTCTCGAAGGCCCTTGCATTTCTAGAAAAAGCACTTGCTATCTATCAAAAATCACTTCCATCTTCACATCCTCAAATTAAAAACGTGATAATAGGGATTGACATTGTAAAAAAGAAAATGTAAATTTGCTCGTTTTTGTTCTGGCTTGCTCATTAAATTCGTTTGGATTACTGTTCACTGCTTTTGGTTGCTTTTAACTCTTGGTCGCACATGCAACCAGTGAGAGTCTCCACATGCTTGAAACAGGTACACTTAGCGCAGACCATGCTGGACTAATCCGACTATCAGCGTGAGTATCACGCACAAAAACAACGATAGGGACGTATGCCGTAGTGGCCTTCCTAAGTATTACACTTCTATAGCCATAATAGTGCATTGAGTCTCTCTCACTGAACCAGACTACGAAACTGTCCTACAAGATATAACACAAATAAAATAGCATGCACTCAAATATTCTGCACATTGATATATCTAGGTAATAGATAGACATAACATAAAATTGCATCAGGAATAGATTGATATATATATATATGGGCGAATAGCAAAATTATTGTACCGTTATATTCTTATATATAAAATTTCAATAAGTCGAGTTCTTCTCAATCAGTTTTTATGATTTTTTCAGGTTATATTCCTCTAACAAGTTCTTACTACCACACAAACAATCACAAATTTATCTCAAATCAGTCTCAAGATATTAGGAGTACAATGTTAAATAGTCCGATTTTGACTGTCACCTATTGGAAGAAAATGCCACATAACCGATTAGTTCTGCTTTCATTTGAACTTCCAAAGTTGACAGACTATATGCTACATAAATACACTACAACAACAAGCTCAAGATAAATCTAATAGTTTCATAATGTCATACAAGAACACATTTCAAATGCTTGTATAAAAATGATGATTTAACAAGCAAGATATTTTTGGTTCTCATCGATAAATTGTTTGACTGCATATTTTCCAGAAGATATGCGAAATTTACATTGCAAAAATATAAATAAAAAGATTTCTTCTAGCAGATAAAGTCGTTGAACTAGAACAAGAAAGTGTTTGGACTTTAGAATCAGGATACATTTATAGAGTACCATAGATTATTTCTTCCATAACTCTACTTAACTGAAAGATGCATTAGTTTTTCGTTGTTTTGAACCACCTCATATCTCCTTGCATTTACAACAACCATTAAAATACAATTCAGTTATTGGCAAAATACATGAAATATTATTTTTATGATAGATTTTTTAAAAGACTTTGTTAATATTTAGCAAAGTTGAGCAGATGAAACAAAAAAATTATTTTGTACCTAATTATTCACACAACATTATGAAACATACAGGGTAGCCAAGAAATAGCCGGACAGTCTTTGATTGTGAATGATTTTTGATAGAAATAACATAGAGGTCTGTGTCTTTCATTGTTTAACAGAGGCTGTCCCACTGCATAAGGGTTATCCAAAAGTCATCGACTAGTCTTTAATACCAAAGAATTCTTGACTTCTTGTTGAATAACACAATAAACTATAGAGTGAAACTGTCTCCTTCGATTAGTGTAGGGTGAAGTGAGATAGCCTCTTTGAAACGATAAGAGGCGCAGCTTTCTATCTTGTTTGTATCAAAAGTTATTTGCAATCAAAAAGACTGCCCGATTACTTTTAGGTCATCCTGGAGATCTACATCTCTATTACATTTCAAAACTAAATCATTGATCAACTTGTTTTTCTATGAACAAAGAGTTATCGAAAAGAAGAAAAACATTTTAACAATCACCTTTCTTATTTATTGAATTTAAGGTCTAATAAATTCCTGTCATAGCGTAGAATAAAAAAAGAGACGCAGAAAAAATTCACATATGAATAATCATTCGAAAAACTCATGAGTTTCTTGCATTATCTCATCCATATTAATATTATAAAAATATAGACGTACTATAATAGTAAACTCGGAATAATTCGCATTCGACTAACTACCGATCAAAGCAAATCTGTACCTACATTAGTATGGGGTTCTGGGTGGATATATGAAGACGGAAGGCAAACGAGCGCACTAACTTTGTCTATGAATTTATTCGCTTTACAATGAACAACTGAACAAAATGTTAAAGTTGATCTATTCAATTGAATTGAATCAGACACTTTCGACGTTGAAAAAAGAGTTGAGAAGAGTCGCGCAATGGTAGTAACGATCATAAGTTGAATGTGACAAACATATATAACCTTGATTAATATTTAATTTTTCGGATATGCACTACTAATTGATCTGTTAGTAATGTTAAAAAAAATCAATTGGAACCATTTGGGTTTTCATCATGCATTCGTCGATAAATTCATTTCATGCTAACAATTTCTACAAGTAGCAAAAAAAGTAATACTGTGAAGCATACCAATCAATACAAACGCATATTCATCTAAATTTAGAAAGGTTCGATACGGTTCTCTTTGCATGATTTTTGAACGTATTAGTCTTTAAGACGATGTTTTTTTAAAAAGCAAAGTGCTCATCTCTACTTAGCATATTCAGGAAATGCTAGATCAGTATCTAAACTCGCTTACTGCACTTTTCTTATACATTCTATTGTTTATAGTTGCACCTTTTTTTTTATGAATCAATGATCGATGAATAGGCATTCAAATATTTTAACTGAAAGAAATATGTCCCTAGCACCAGGAAACAACAGGTAGTAAGAAACAACATTTATTGGATTTAATTTAAATCGAACGAAGTCATATCTCCTTTAAAAACATTTTTCAAAAGCAAAATCTAAATTTTTATCCAAATTATGGTTTATTACACAAGTGAAGGAATGAAATGCTAAAGTAGATTGAACTAGCAAAGGAACATTCCCAAGTCGCTCGTGACTTAGTACACCTTATTGAACTATGTCTATCATTGAAAAAATTCGTGTTTATGACCTGTTTCTTAGAAGATCGAATGCTTTTTAATCATATTTTGTTGTACGACCTCATATTTTTTAATTTCGACCTGTGTCTTAGCTAACATGCGAAACTCAGTGAGATTTGATTGCATCAAAAATTTCTGGATTTTTGGATTAAGTCTTTTTGAGATATGAAACTTTCAAAAAATAAAACAACATACTGTATATACTATCTTTAGAAGAGCATCTATATTTAAAAAGTTGTACATTTCAGAGAGAGTTTGTCTGAAAATTCAGAAATTTTCTATACAAGCTATTCTAAATGAGTCCTTTATGTGACCAAAATATCAGATCAAAATTCGAAAATATCGTTTGATGGCAAATGTGAAAACCTACAGCAAAAATTCACTACAAATGTTCGACACCTAGAAATGCACCTTCGTGAGTACAATATCCTTTTAGAATTGATAAAAATATCAATAAAATATTTCTTTATTTTTATTAAACTTATCGTTCGTCATACCAACTTTTTCCTACTGACTTAATAGAAAAATAAAAGAACGAAAAATGGAAGAAATGTGTTTTGAGCACCAAAAAAAGGTGAAATGAGCACCAAATTGATTATATGTGTTTTGAGCACCAAAAGAAGGGTGAAATGAGCACCAAAATTGATTATATGTGAAAAGAGCACCAAATTGATTATATGCGAAAAGAGCACCAAAAAAGGGTGAAATGAGCACCAAATGAACAGAACAGTACAAAAGGTATCAAATTAAGATTTAAACGAATCACGATTGCAGTTCATAGGTACTTAGCTATTAAATTGTGATAAGCTCTACTCTTATTCATTATTCCAATGACAATTCATAAATAATCTAATTAATTGGAGTAATGATTTGTATATACAAGAAGTGTAGAAAAAAGTAAAAATTACAATAGCAAAAACATGTCAAGCAAACAATATTAAATTTTAAATATTGTCAATACACTTGACGAAGCTGATATTATCCTAAAGTAGCATAATGTATCAACTTCCACGGTGGACATCATTCGTCGAATTTGTTATTTGGTTGAAATCTTGCTAGCTTGTATGCCCACTTAATTCATGTATATGTCCAAATGGGTTGAAATCTTATGTATGCAAACATTCAATTGGTTTGGGTATGCTGCTCAACAAATACGAACTTAATGATAAAACTCGCTTAGAATTATTGGGTAAACGACCTGGCAAAGGCAGATCGAAAAAAGTTCGAACTACTCTGTTATCATGAAGTTTTTTTTCATAATAATCATATTTACATAATATTTATTTATTACCTTTTTTGTGTTCCTCATGTTGTTTTGTGTGATGTGATGACATTATTTATTTTCTTATTTCACATATAAATAAATTTGGTGCTCATTTCACTCTTTATTTGGTGCTCTTTTCACATATAATTAATTTGGTGCTCATTTCACTCTTTTTTTGGTGCTCAAAACACTCCCCACCCACGAAAAATAACAAATACTTCAGACATTACATATATGAAGCAAGTGAGTATACAATCAGGCAATTTCTTTTGCCCGTTCTTCTTTTTTTTTCTTGTGTTTTTCATCGGTACACCTACACGTCTCTTATTTATTTTCGTTTTTCTTTTCATAATAAACGATATGAGTCATCTATATATAATGAGCTATATTAAATAATTATTAGCACATTTTTTCTTAGATTGATTCACAATAATTATTTGAATGGATGTGTAAGTTAATGTTTTCGTTAAAAATAAACTTTAGATTAGATACATGTCACAAATTTATATGTTAAACTTATGATAAGTACAAGGTATGCTGTTTTCTATTACGTCAAATGTTGAAAAACAGACCGATGAATATCAACTAGAATGTTTGTTTGTTCCTATGCGATAATTTTATTATATCGATCGAAAAAAAAAAGTTTCAAGTAATTATTTTAGTAAGAGATGAAAATATTTTTCATTTATTTCAGAAAAATTCATTGAATATGACTAATCATATATTATCAGAACCAATATTAAAACGACGACGAATAATGATTATTAGTGGCGATGAAAGTGTTATAGATGAAATTCAAAAAAATAATAATATTTCGTTATGTAAATCAATTATTTTGGATACTATAGATGAAGATATTCAAATTTCTCATCTCAAAGTAAAATTCCAATTATTTTTTGTAAGAAAATAAAATTTATTTTCAATCTAGACACAAACTACAAATCAGAAGAAACAAAAGAATGTTTCATTGATTTGTGCTATTTGTGGTTCAACTGCAAATGGATATAATTTTGATGTTATTTCATGTGAAAGTTGCAAATCTTTTTTTCGTCGTAATGCTTTAAAAGATCCAGTAAGATTAAGATCATTTTGTTTATGTCAATGAATATTCGAGAAAATTGTAGATCTTGTTAATTAAATCCAATCTTCAATATTAGACTTTCCTTGTAGAAGTAATCAGAAATGTCAAAAGAAAAAGTTTAAAGAAATTTATTGAATATACGAAATCGTAAAGCAAATCGTTTTGTATAAGATAAGATTTCAACGAGATTCCTACGTACGAAGAATCATCGCTAAGAACTAAACCAGGAATTTAAAATTTTGTTTCCATTGAAGCTCTCCGTAAAACTATAATAAAGTTTAGTCGTAATCCGTACAAATGTCTTTGCTTTATGATTTTTACAACAATTCTATCATATCCTACATCTTGAGTATATTTCGTGTGTGGATATTTAAAAAGAACGAATCTCAGGAAAATTCTCAGATTTGGTTTCTACGAAAAAATCCTATATTCATACATTGATCCGTCATCATCATAAATTCAAATAATTTCCTTTGTATGATTAAACAGTTTTCATTTATATGAAAATAATAGTTTGGAAAATCACGAATACCAAGTATCTTTGTAAGTTGTTTCTAACGGGCAAATATGTAATAGACGATCAATATTTTAACTGATTCTTTTTCCTTTCTTCTATAATGTTTCTCTAGCCACTTAAATGTCTACATCAAGGTACTTGTGATGTTAGTCTTAATTCGCGTCGTCATTGTTCGGCATGTCGTTTAACAAAATGTTTCAATAGTGGAATGCGACGTGAACGACTTTTAATAGTATGAAAAGAAAATCAAACAAAAATTTCTTTAATTAATTAAATTTTGTATTTTTTAGGCCGAACAAAAATCAGAAATACGTCGTCATAGACAAGAACATCAAAGTTTAAATATAAATACAACTGAACAACAAGTTCAACTATCACCAAGTTTATCATTCAATGACGTATAATCATCTTTTCTTTTCATAATATTAACTTATTATTATTTATTTTTATTTAGCTATCTTCAATATTAGATCAAGAACTTTCACTTTTTTCTGAATGTTTACAAAATCATTCTGTACAATCTAAAAAAGCATTACTTAGTCCAGAAGATTTACAACGTTTAGAATCAATACCATTCTTTTATCAAAAACGTATTGAACTTGGTAAGAGAAATTCATTCTATTGAGAATTATTTTCTTTTATGTTCATAGCTCGTGATGGTCTTCCATCGAATAAAATCATGTGTACAACAACATTTCTACAACAACTTAATAGTCATTCAATTCCACTTATAAGACTTTTAACATTTTTTAAACAAATACCAGAATTTAATGAATTAAATGTTGATGATAGAGTTACATTAATTAAATTTAATCTTCTTCCACTTTTATGTATTAATTGTACACTTTCATATAAATCTGAAACAGATCAAATAATTGAAACTGATTCTGATATACCATGGGATCCATCTGTAATTCAAACAGTTTATGGTATGGATGGTTATAATGAATTGAAAAAAATTTTTGATCAATTTTTACATATTGCAAAATATGATCAAAAAATAATTCAATTAGCACTTATTACTTTTATGCTTACAAAAGGTTTTTCAGTAGCTATTATTGATGAACCAATATTAAATGATAGTATGGCTGTATATCGTGCACAAAATTATTATATAGAACTTTTATGGAAATATATGGAAACAGTTCATGGATCTGATATAACTATTCAAATATTTAGTAAACTTATAGCACATTTTATGACATGGCAAGCATTACAAATTAAACTTCGAAATATTATTGAACAAAATTTATTATCAACAAATATTAATGAATTATTACCATTTATGAAAGCAATATTACATATTTCATAAAATTTTATAATTTATATATGAATGAAATTGGTTTTAGATGTGAAAAATTCATATGAATAAAAACAATTGTTCATTTGTTTTCTATAAAGAGAATAAATCGATTTTTGTTTTTATCAGTAAAATTAATCTTATTAGTAATATTTTATTGCATAAACTTGATCAAATAATTTATGCAATAATTACTATGATTGGTATATAATTCAGCATGCATCGAATATCAACGTTCAATTTCGGTGCATGTTTATATAAAGCTGAAGAAGATGTTTATTGACTTTTGAATAAGAACTAAATAAGAATAGCATTTATTAAATAAAAAGAAAAAATGATGATTATCTTTGAAATTTTATCATCTCACTTTCTGTAATATTCTTAGATGTCAAAATCATTGCATAGAATTAATTAGAAGAGAAAAGTAGAGTAATTTCCACTTTGTTTATTCTATATTCGCTTGCGGAAGACTTTTATTTTAACATNACATTAACTTATGGTCCTCAGATACGGGTGTAAATAATAATGGGTATGAATGTGTAGTCATCTATCAGTAAATTGACTCTAGGTCCTTCAAAGTTCTATGAAAACAGGGTTTACTATATACCATTTGATGCGGCTCGAAAAGGTCTACAATATGATATATTTGTTTCTTATTTCTGAACCGATGTACCCCATCCGACAAGGCCCTTTAAATGGCGGGACACGAACTTTTGGTACGCCGAAGATAAAGACTTGTTTGAATCTTCATAACTCATATAGTCTTGATTCAAAAAGCGATTTATCAGTGAGAGTGATTCTTTTGTTAGGAAATAATTTCGTTTATCTTATTATATATTTATTAATCATTCATTTGTATTACTATATAGCGGCTCGTGATGGTCTTCCATGGAATCCATCAATTTATACAAGTACTCTATTACAACATCTCAATGCTCGTTCAGTATCAGCTATGAGACTTTTATCATTTTTTAAACAAATACCTGAATTTAATGAATTAAATGTTCAAGATAGAATAACTTTAGTCAAATACAATTTAATGCCACTTATCATTTTGAATTGTACACTCGGATATAATACAGAAAGTCAAAAAATTATTGAAGCTGATTCAGATGCACCTTGGGATTCAACTATACTCATGAAAGTTCATGGTCATGATATATATATGAAAATTAGAAAAATCTTTGAATCATTTGTACGTATTGCACAATATGATCAACGTATTATACAATTAGCACTTATTATACTTATTTTAACAAAAGGTTTTTCTACAAGTGATGGATTAACTGAACCTATACTTAATGATGGTATAGCTGTATATCGTGCACAAAATTATTATACAGAACTTTTATGGAAATATTTAGAAACAATGCATGGATATGGAAAAACTGTTCATATATTTAATGAACTTGTTATTCATTTTATTTCATGGCAAATGCTTCAAGGATATCTTCATCGTAATTTATGTAATGTATTAACACCAACAGAAATGAATGAATTATTACCGATTATGAAATCATTGTTACATATTCCATAAGAAAATCTGTGTGCGTGTGTGTGTGTGTGTTTTGAATTTCATTGTATTTAGTAGAAATCAAGCAAAGAGTTTGTTCTTTTTTTTTTTGTTTTTAATCTGTAATAGTTATACGCTATTTCTTAGTGTTATATAACCATTAAAACATCCAATAGATGTTTTTGTATGATCATAAAATTTAATTTTAAATTTATATTGTCCATTTGTAAATAATTGATGTTCAAATAATTGTGGTTTTATTGGAATACGAATATGTTCTAATGTATGACTTCCGGATGATAATTGACAAGTTTTTTTACAAGAATTTATTGAACTACATGAATTTTGAATAAGTGTACATAAAGATTGTTCAGAACAATGATCAGTTATACAAGGTAAATTAATCCATATTGGACCTAATTTTCGTTCAATTTTAATTGTATATGTTGATTGTATTGTAGAATAATTTCGATTTAGATAAAATGATAATGAAACATCTAAATCACCTGGTATTTCCAAATAGTTTGACCAAAGATTAAATGAAAGAATATCAAATACATTATTACTATTATCACATGAATTTAAATCAATATCATTCAATTGAATAGAATAAGAATTTAGCGATAAACATTGATTAATAATTGAAAGAAATAATGATAATAATAATAATACGTTTACATACATTCTCATTATATGTCTATGATGCGAAGAAAAGAAATAACCATGTAAAATATATATATATATATATCTTTTCGATATCCGTTCCCTTTTATTTCTTTATTTACCGCTGCTAAGAACATAAAAAGAAAAAAAACACGAACCACCAATATAAAAGATTCATTACACCGTTAAAAAAAAGTCCATAAGCAATATTTGTTTATGTCAATGCCGAATGTAAAGGGAGTGCAGGTTCGTCAATAGGGCCAAAATCAATAAGAATAATATGTCGAACATTTTGTGCTAATGGATTCGAATTTGTTATTGGTGGTGTTGTTGTTGGTGTACTAACTATTGATGAAATTCCAACAACACGATGTTCAATAACAAAAGCAGCCTAAATGATATGAAGAATTTTGTGTTTGTTTTATATAAAATAAAAATAAAAAAAATTGAAACTAACTCGAATTTTTTTTACATCAGAATTTTTTATTTTAATAAAACATCGAATAGCAATTTTAGCAAATTTCCGATAAATAACTAAATCTTTTGAATCATTTTGACGTAATTCATCATTAATTTTTGTATCAGTTTCATTTGGTTCAACATGTGCATGTAATTGTACTGAACGTTCTTTTTCCAAAGGAAATGTTAATTGACATGTTAAAATATTTTCATCTAATTGATTTATTCGTTGAATTAATTCTTTATTATTATCATTATTTTCTTCACGAATTTCATCTAACGTATATAATTTTAATAGTGTTTTTTCATCAAGTTGATTAATTATTGAAAGTATACATGGATTATTATCATTAATTGACCATGTTGGATGATGCCAAATACGTATCTAATAAACAAACAAAATTTTCATTTTATCGAGCATTTTTTTAAAGAATACTGTCGGATAAGATGAACATCATTCATTTGCAAAGATAATCTTCCTTCAATTTTTATAATGTTTTAAATTTACTAATTGATTACTCTCGGAATTGAAGTGCGTCATCGTCATATCGACCAATTAGTAACTAGAAAAAGCCAATTATTCGAGACCTAAGGACAGAAATGTGTGTCAATTTTGTGATAAATATTTTTGAGTGAAAGATGTGTATGGATCTTTCGAGATTGGCAAAAACAAAAAATTTTCGTTTTCGAACCCCTGAATGTAAGTACAAAAATGTTTCCTACGAACTTCGAGTGTGATTAGGGTATGGAGCTCTTTTATATTCAATATATATTCAGTTTCTTATGAGAAAAAAACTATATTGCATGTCCTCGTACCTCCCCTCAAGGGGTTTTAATACCAACAAAGTTATTGTGAGAATTATTAAGTATACACAAAAAGAAGACCGTATAAAACTCTATGGATTTAACTGTAAACAAAATTTTATATAGATTGATTTCAGAACATACTAACGAGGGAACCATCCGAGGTGTCAAAAAGCTTTTCAGTCGGGGATATGATGGTTAGATCGGGCATAGCTAGGAGTGCTATACCCTAAGTTAGTTCGGGCACAAGTTGCTTCTAGCAGGAGTTATGAANGTTTTGTCCTTACAATAGTGGAGAAAACCTTCCCTGATTCATTTTTATACCTAAATTTCACATTTCATAACTCCTGCTAGAAGCAACTTGGGCCCGAACTAACTTAGGGTATATCACTCCTAGCTATGCCCTATCTAACCATCATATCCCCGACTGAAAAGCTTTTTGACACCTCGGGTGGTTCCCTTGTAAGTCATATTACCCACAATTGCTATAAAATCCTTTCACTGATATTTAGCTGCTTAGATTGCTAAAACTTGATGAAAATGCGACTTTCTCTATACCATTCGATTCATCACAAATTATTCTACAAAACTGTATAGATGACTTTTCATATGAATGATGATTATCTTATCTGATAGAGTTCTTTAAGTTTTTAGTTTAATACTTCAGGAATAAAAAATAATGCCATTTGATGTAATTTAAATTTAATTAATTTTGGTGATGGTTCAGGTTTAAGTACATTATGATCACATTCTTTACAACGTTTTGATTGTTTTGATGTAAAATGTTTAGCTAATGGATAAAGATGATCAATTGTTAATGGTTGAGATTCAACTGAATTTAAACGTTGTGTAATTGTTGTTAATTTATTAAAATCAAATGTATTATTTAGAAAAAAATTTTCATCAAGTGGTTCAATATTTTCAATTATTTCAGATGGTTTTGGTAATAAATTTGTTGTATTAACTGTTTCAGGTAATGATGGTGTTTTAAGCATTCCACTTGTACGAATACCACGACGTGTTAATGGTGTTAATATACCATATTTATCTGTTGATGAACGATTTGTTGAAGTTGTTATTGTATTACGTAATTTAACTGTTGTATATTTTTTTCTATCACGTTCTTGTTTTTCACGTGTTGCTATTTGTTTATAATGTAAAAGAAGTTCATTAACTCGTCCTTCATGAATATTATCTTGTGCTTTCCAGGAATTTATTGCTGGTTGATCAGCAAGATGTATATCACGTGTTGACCAACGACAAACACTACATGCCAAATAATAGACTTTTTTTGATGGAGTTTGTAATCCACTAGCATTTGTACTATTACTTATACTATCATCAGCATCACCACTAGCAACATTTGTATTATCAGGTGTTATATTTAAATTAGTTGATGGTGTTGATGATGTATTTGTTGCACGTGTTACTAATGTATGATTACAAGATGGACATGAAAAACAATTTTGACAACGATTTTTTCGTGCTATTGCTTCATGGGATTGAAGATGCTCATAACAACTTGGACAAAAACGACAATCAACCTGAAAAGAAATTCAAATGATATATCATTTTTGATCAAAATAAATGAAAACATATAGTTTCTTTGCATTTTATCCTTCATGCTATGGATGTCAGTTTTGCGTTCCCCGTTCCCGGGAACGGAGAACGCATCTCGAAATCGCATTTTCAGCTTTATTTCAACAGGGCAAGGTTTGTAGATGTGTTCACTTGTGTTTTTATGTTTGGTTGTTCCGCGTTCCCCGTTCCTAGGAATTGGAACGCCGCCCCGTTCCTAGGAACGGGGAACGCAACATACATTCCTTTCGCTTTTAATGGAAGCTTCTTTAAAAAGTGAAAGAAATGTATGTTGCGTTCCTAGTTCCTGGGAACGCGAAACGCTATCCCATTCTCCGTTCGCGTTCCCAGTTCCTAGGAACGGAACGCTAAGGAACGGGGAACGCTGACACCCCTACTTCATACAAAGGAAGTTAGAGTTTGTTTTTATATTACATTTAACTTTCATAGTTTCATTAAAAACTAAAATAGTTTAATGAATTAGTCAAGTTTTGAGAAACTCGATCTAAATGGTGTGTTGAAGTATATAGGATAGAAATTTGCACGACTCATCACATATGTTGATATACGATCAAAGACCGCATATAAATATTGTCTTACTCTATACATTTTCTTTTCACATTTTTGGGGATGATTTAGTAAAATGATGGTAAAGAAATATGTCCCGAAATAAATAGAATAAAATAATCTCCTTGTGATTAGCAGCAGCAGCAACTACATCGGATTTTTCTGTAGGGATTACGATCATAGCTCTCTTTATATTGAGTATTATGATATGATTATAACAGAAATTTGGTCTTATACCTATTTGACTGAAATTTTCTTGTTGTTTTTTATTTCCTGAATGAGATGTAAGAAAGAAATATCAAATATCTACTAATTAAATTAGCCACAAAAAATTTCCTCATCACTACATGGTGATACCGTGTTGATATGTGTTTTTTTTTTTCATTTGTTCTTCTCACTTACCGGAATCCCTAGGATAAGAGAACACATAAGTTTACTGACTATTGACCTCGCTTGAGTGATTCTCTGTCGCTATTTCTTCCATCTCTTGTGTAACGATTGATAAACTATTAGGTATACAACCGTTACTCGGCATAAAGAAATTTGTTTATTCATCAAATAATTTCAGTAAGTGATGAAACTACAGTAGTTAGATAGGTATTTTCACGAAGTACATGTGATATAAAAATAAGCTTCGTTTATTTTACTCGTAGAAACATGATAGAACAAGTTTTAAGAATGATATCTAATTAGAATTAAAAAGAATAAATATTTTCACCTTATGTCAAACTGAGTCTATAACACAGAAAAGACTGTTCCCGTTAATGTTTAGTATTATAAACATACTAAAATACTTCACGCTATAGAAGGTCCTGTGGAAGAACGATGCACAGAACCTAATCGAAAATCTTTGTTAACCAAGTGATTTCTTGCAAAATATATTTACATTAAAATATGCCTAATATGAAAAAAAAACAATAGAATATACAGGGTCTTTTATTGTGCGGAATGGCTTAATTCTTCGTATAGTCACAATATAGTATAAATTGAATTCTGTCTATACTAGAACTGAATATGTTTATCTATATGAATTATTTCGAACTATTGCATTTAATTAATCAATATTTATTTTCATTAGAATATTACCTCAAGAGTAACACAATCTTTACATTTAATTTTAAGACAATGTCGACAAAAATAAAGATAACATAATGATTTAAATGATCCACAACTACATTGATATTTTACTCGATGAACATTTAATAATGTTGTCATGATAAAATTATATTTTATATCTAAAATACAAATCATTTTGATATATATATTTATATAGTTTTTCTTTTATGTATAAGTAGCATAAAGCAAAACGGTACACAACTAGTTTTTCTATAATTTTGTTAGCGTACATATTACAAGAATAAGAACAACAACAATAAGGAAAAAAAAAGAGAGAGAGAGAATGAAGATGAAGAGCATGCACTTTACTATTTGTTTAAAACTACAAAATAATCCTATTAAAATTCCCATGATAAATTGATACTATTGTATTTATTATTGGAATCATCTAAACAATTAAATAAATCGAAAATATTTTAATTATTTTTCTTTTTTAATTTTACCGAAGATTTTATCAATATTTGTTGTTGTATTATTTGATTGTTTTTGTTCATAAAATCCAAGAATTCTAGCCATATCATCGGCAAGAGCTTGAGGATCATTATTGAGTTTTTTCAAATGTTTAAGAAATGCATGTGTTATTAATTCATCAACTGAATATCTAAATAATTTCAAAATCATAACAATACGTAGGAAATTATTGGAGACTTCTTTTAGTTAATAAATATATTTCCAAAATGGAGCTTTAATTAGTATATTGATATCAAAATATGCCTAATTTTCAGAATTTTAAGCTTAAATATCTTAAAATACTAAAATAAATGAGATACAACAGAAAATCCGAATTCTCATATTACGGGAAAAAGGTTTAGCATATTTTTCCTAAATCGAAAAACAAGAAAATCATTTTATACATCAGTTTTTAGACCGTGTTTTATTCTACAACATTCTTCACTCGTTTAACTTTTTACCAAGTGCTTTAAAAGATCGAAATCCTTACAAAAAAAAACGTTCTTTGTTTTTTTTTCAAAATACTGTGTCATGTAAAGAATAACTGTTCAAAATATGTGCATAGCTTATTATAAACGATAGTTTTTGTAGAAAAATTAAATTCTTGAGAACATCAAAAAGCTATTTTTAAATTTATTGAAATATTGTCTCAAAAACTAACCAATCATAAAACATAGGAAAATTCTGACTAAAAAAATTTTTTTTCTGTAGGATTAAATGAAATTTTTTTTTACCTTGATTCAAGTCGTGTAGCTACGCAACATCTAACAAATGAATGAAACTCTTTTGTATATCGTCGTCTTTTTATTTCTTCAACATATGCACTAGAATTATCATCACTCAGAGCAATCACTATATAAAATTTACAAACAAACAAAAAATATATAAATCTATCTGTAATAAAATTAACTAATTCAAATACATACTTTCTTCTGTTAGTTGAGTTTGATCAAGTAAAATTGGTTCTGAACCTTGCATTTTAGCATACAACATCTAAACAAATTATAATATCAAAACACAAGCCCTGTTTTTCACATAAAAGATGTGCTGGATAAGTTTTAGTCTCGATCACCAAGACCGGAAGCATTTTAAATTTAACAGAACTATGACTAGAGGTGTACAGTGTTGATATAAATACGGACAGTAAGTTATCGACGCTGTATCTACTTGATAGAGAATTGCGTGTCTGCAGCTTTCTACCGCTGAGGTATCGACTCTACTGATACCTGTGTTCGCTGCAACATCGAGACACTAATTCTATCAAAATATGCCCTTTTTGTAGCGGTATATTTCAGTTGTTTAGCAAACATTGGTGCCTGGTTTGTACTACGGGTGGCCATTTTTTGAATAACTTTTGATAGGAACAAGATAGAGAGGTGCGGTTTTCGTCATTAGAAAGAGAAGACTCGGGCGCATCAAAACATGCTAAAATATGATTGGTTAGCAATGGACCAATCAGGTGCATTCTCGATGTACGTTTTGAGCACTCTTTTCTGGAGCCATTTCTCCACTTAACTTCATTTGTTAATTTAGTTATTGGTAGGAAAAATTGTTCTCTTTCGATCTACGCAAGGCCTACCTTCCTAGCTTGTTCTGTTCAAGAGTTATAAGGGCTTTCCTGAGACCCCTGATTTCAGCCAATTGACCTTGAATCAACCAGAAAACCATCTGGAATGGGGTAATTCATCATGCTGAGTCGAATGGTGATATTTGTTTTTGGATTCGAAACTATCTTACACTGTTTTTTAGAAATTTTCTACATTTCACAATATCTACCGCGATGTATCACATGAGTCCACATTTCGGAAATATTGAGATAATACCGTAAGATGGTTTCGAATTCAAAAATAAATATCACCATTCGACTCAGCATGATGAATTACCCCATTCCAGATGGTTTTCTGGTTGATTCAAGGTCAATTCACTGAAATCAGGGGTCTCAGGAAAGCCCTTATAACTCTTGAACAGAACAAGCTAGGAAGGTCGGCCTTGCGTAGATCGAAAGAGAACAATTTTTCCTACCAATAACTAAATCAACAAATAGAGTTAAGTTGAGAAATGGCTCCAGAGACGAGTGCTCAAAATATACATCGAAAATGCATCTGATTGGTTCATTGCTAACCAATCATATTTTAGCATGTATTGATGCACCTGAGTTTTCTCTTTCTAATGGCGAAAGCCGCACCTCTCTATCTTGTTCCTATCAAAATTTATTCAAAAAATGGCCACCCTTTTTTTATTTTGAAACGGGTATAGTGATGGGAGAATAATCGAGCTCTATTATCTAATTTTTGTTCATAATTTCAAAAGACTTGTTAACATAGTTTATAACTTGAATACAAAAACTTTGAAAATATTTCATTATAAAAATTTTACTTACACTTAAATTTCCAAAAGGCATATCAATATAAGTATTACTACCATTAGCAAGTTCGCATGCAACAGTACCCAAACTATAAACATCACTTTTAAAATTATATCCTTCTGCATTCTAAATAAATTTATTTTAGACATTTATTTTTTTGTGTTTTAAATAGTAAAATTCTACTAACTTGATGAATAATTTCTGGTGCTAAATATAATATTTCATCTTTAAGATTATCTGTATAATCATATATTTGACGTCTTAATTTTCCATCATATGGTGATATCATTGATATACAATGAGAAAAATTATCTAATAAAACACGTCCATCATCACAAATATAGATATGTTTCGAAGAAATAGCACTAGAAAATGATCAAGTCGTTTATTATTATTATTATTATTATTAATTATCGAATATTAAATAGATCTACCGATGTACGATATGTCTATCTTGTAAATAACGAAGAGCTTGTAATAATTGCCACATAATATGAGCAATTAATGGTTCACGTATACCAAAAGGATGAACACATAATAGATCAGCACAAGAGCCTAGATTAAATATAATTACAATATTCTTTCATATGGATCATAATATGAACTTAAAAATGAGTTTTAGATTATTTATACATATTTAAAATGAAAAGATCAAGTTTTTGATAATTACTTATAAATGAAATATAACATAAACTCTCGATATTATTCAATTAATTATATAGACACTATTCGTATATTCGAACATCATCAATTTGTGATAATTGTCGTAGAAAAAAAATTAGAGATGTCTAGACTTAGCTTTCAGCATTTTATGTACATTGGTTTAAAAAAGAAGTACTAACAATAAAGTTTAACAGTTACGATGATATCTACATAAGAATAGAGATGAGTACAGGTAGTACATATTTCTAACAGAAACGACATTGAAGACATTCATAAGGGAAGAGAAAGAACCAAGAGGAGTTTTTCAGTTTGTAAAAAGATTCTTTTTTTTATCATTTGATAATTTTCTTTTTGTTTCACACGTAAATTCAACTGACGGCTTTTTTTTCAATTGCTTCTTATTTTTCAGGATCGATAAGGTTGATTAGATATGTGGTTTGACGTCCGTTCAGTATCCCATATCGAAAAGTAGGGCTATTCTTTCTTCTTATTCATCTTCATGCTCCATTGCTCATGTTCGTATCTTCTACTTTCTTTTTCATACAATCGTATAAAAAGTACTGTTTATTAGTCATTTCATCTAGCATTAGGTTAGGTATCGATTCTCAAAAACTATCATTCTGATTGATTAAACTAATAGATAAATGTTACTTTTTTCTATTAAAAGAACAATCTTATGATATATGTTTGCTGGTTTCATCTTTGTTATTTGAATGAGCACACTCTCACTTATGTAATCTTCGATTCAAACTTAACTTTGTTCTTCATTTACGAGGGAAGTTCTCCAACTGATAAATCGCTTAGGGTTTTAGACTACATTCATTATGTAGACCTAAATAACTTATGAATATCCTGAAGTAGAGACCAGCGGGTCCAGGTTTTTATGGATCCGGACCCGCGAAAAGCAAAATTGTCGGACCCGGACCCGGGTGGTATTAGTTTTCTAGACCCGGACCCGGGCTTGATATATTCGGGCTCGGACCCGTTAAGTGTTTCGCTAATATCTAGCACCCTCTGTATATATGAACAAGTGAAGGCTCATGGTTTTAGCTGACTATTGGTTGCAAGAACAGTTGTCATCAACATCATCATCGACAACCAAAAAGATTCGAACTTTTGGCGACGATCTGTTTAGTGATGAAGATATTATTCATAAAAATAGTGATATATCTATTGAAGACGATGAACAAGAATAAAAACGAAATATTAATGTTGTTTATGATGAAATAAGTACTATATATTTAGGTGTAATCAGAACATGTTATTCACATTCGTCTATTTTTTTCAACTTCATTTGTTATTTGTATGTCAAATGACTTGTTAAATACAATATGAAAAATAGCCAAGAAATTTGGAAACAGAATATAGAAAATATTATACGTTGACCTGAGCCCTTCAATATTTGCATTTTTAGCTGAATACAAACCGGGTCTGAAAGTAAATCACATATGGACCCGGACCCAGACCCGGACCCGGACCCGACCGGGTCTGGACAGACCCGCTGCTCTCTATCCTGAAGAGTTCTTGCCTTTAGCATATATCGCTGCAGAGATACTGCACTATTACAGTAGTTTTAAAATATAGAATATATATTGACTAAAAACTGATTTTTTGAATTTCTACTTGAAACTTTGTATCGATATAAGTCTTAACAGGAATAGTTTCCAGTCGTATGATTTGCTTGTATTTTGAAATAAGAACATCAAATGTATTTGTTTATATGAGCGACATAAAAGACGTGCTATTACCTTAGAATATAAACAAAGAAGACAAGGCCTGAAACTATGCTCATTAACACTTGTCTATCAGAAAAGTTTCAAATTGAAATTCAAAAATCAATTTTTCTGGCTTACAAAATTCATTAGGCTAATGGCACGGACACTTTTTAGGGCATTTATAGTTCATTTGTGCCTACATAGTCTTAACTCAAAAATCATTTATCACCTTGAGAACTTTCTTCATAAATAGAATCTATATTTATGATGCAATTCATTCTGAAAACTTATTTTGTTACTTACCGAATGCAGCATATGGTTTAACAAGATGAAGTTTTGTATCAATAAGAAAACAATCTCGAAGTGACATTAAATTATAATGATTTAATTGTTTATACCATAAAATATCTTTCTAAAAAAACAAAGTAAATAAATAAAAATTTCTTAGAAAATTCCATATTAGTTTTTTATTTTTTCTACGTACAATAAATTCAGTAAGATTTGGCATTTTTTCTAGATCTACTATTTTTAAAGAATATTTTTTATCATTTTTATCTTTATTGTCATTTACTAAATAATTCACAGAACCTCGATATTCATCAGTATTTGAATTAGAACGTTCTAAAATTAAAATCCAAAAAAAAAAGACAAAGAAAATCCAACAAAACAAATTCTTTTCTTACTTAACGTATCAATAATTCGATATGTTAAACAATAATCGTTTGACATTATTTTTTATCTAAAATGAAATCAAAAAGACACAAAAATTAAAAAAAAAAAATATTTCATTCCCAATGATCAAGTATTTCATCAAGTATATTTTTAAATAATTTCATTGTTTCAGTTTCTAATGCAATATCTAAACCATGATCAACTTGTTGAATACCTTGATCAAGTATTGCATTTAATTTATTATCAATTGGTAATCTACCTAAAAACGGAATCGAATATTGTTCAGCTAATAAAGTTCCACCTCCTTGAGCAAATATATTTGTACATTCACTACAATGTGGACATATATAACCACTCATATTTTCAATTAAACCAATTATTTGAAAAGATGTTTTTTGACAAAATGTTATTTCACGTCGAACATCATTTATTGATAACATTTGTGGTGTTGTTACAAGTATTGCACGTAAAAAATTTTTTGCATGTATTTGTTGTTTAAGTACAGTCATAACTGCAATATGTTCATCTGATGTACCTGGTGGTGTATCAATAATAAGATAATCAAGTTCACCCCATTTAACACCTAATAATAAACGTTGAATCATTGCAATTTTTCTTGGTCCACGCCAAATAATTGCATCATTTGAATTATCTAATAATAGTGCCATGGACATTAATTTAAATCTTGAAGAATCACTTGATGACGAGAACATATCGATTGGTGTCATGCCTAAATTACAGATAACTCATAGGTCTTCTTGAGAAAAAAAAATATAATGAATGCAAGTTTTAAGGCGAGGTTATGCAGGTCTCTTCTTACAAATCTTAGCGAGTGTGGTCTATAGTCATGGGACATATTTCCATAACAACAGCGGGAGCGGGGAGGGGAAGAGTTTGGCGTTTAAACGTTGAATAGAGGAAATAACCGGGATGTATTTTATTTAAAAATATAAAAGAAAAAAAAAACGTACTGGTAAATTTATAAACAGATGTTTATCTTTTTTTTTCTCCGATCAATAAAGTTGATCGGACCATCAGCTGATTTGAATTGTCGTTGAAAAATTGCTATGTTTGTTGACTGTTTTGAATTCGATGCCCTAGAAGGATTTGGATTTGTGGTGGTCGATTTATAAAAGATCATAGGTAACATTCGCACCCAATATATACTGCAATTATTTATTTATTCTATTGAATTCTTCCGAAGTTTTCCATAAATTCAACATAAGACTCTTTTTCTAGACTTGCTTTATCATCAAAAGCTATTTGATGATGACTTATGTACCATGCTGTAGTTTTATATTTACTCCGATAATAGAGTGTATCGAGTTATTATTAAAACCGTTCTAACATAATGCGTAACTGCCAAAATTCGAACGCAACAGAAAGATACATTAATCACACGAAAAGACATTGTTTCGTACTTCAAGTATAAATACATTCGTCTGAGCTTCGGCTTATCGAGATATATAACAGTGCGTTGAAACCTTCTATAAATAATTATAATGAATTTATATAATAGGTGTATTTTTCCAAGTAAATTGATGATTCCGATAGGTTTCTATCGGGAAAATGATAGGAACCTGAACGTAGAAAACCCATGATTGAATTTTTCTAGTTCTAATCGTAACCGCTCAAAGTTTGCCATCAACTTCCGAATTCCCAGTCAGACAAAAATTTTGAAAAACGCGTTTAAACGCACAATCGGGAACCGCGATTGTAAGCCATTAACGTTCATTAAAAAAACGCACGAAAACGCGTTTTTTGTAACTTCATGGGCGTTAAAACGGCGACAATTCCCGTTTTTGAGCGTTAAAACGCACTATTATTCTAGAATTTAAAAATAATACGTTTTAACGCCCATAAAGTTACAAAAAACGCCAACAAACGCGTTTTCGTGCGTCCTTTTAATGAGTGTTAATGGCTTACAATCGTGGTTCCCGATTGTGCGTTTAAACGCGTTTTTCAAAATTTTTGTCTGACTGGGTTGGTCCGTATATCTTGAAAGATCATTTCTCTGGTGAACGTGTATTCTAAGAAAACAACTCTAATCTGCCAGAGATTTTTCACTTAATATATTTCATATGAGTAGAATGAAACGAAATAAAACATGTAGTTTCTGTATATTAGCTCCCGAACAAACTACACTGACCAGCTTTTTATCATACCTTCTGCTGTTTCATAAACAACGTTCGATTTGGAACTTTTATCCACACCAAACATTCTCGGAATGGATGGTCCACATAAATCAACATCAAGCAAACCAACTCGAAGACCACGTGAATAAAGTGCTAAAGCAAATTGTGTAGCTACAGTTGATTTACCTAGAATTCCAAAAAAACACAACATAAATAATCAAATTTTATTCAAAAATCTGTACACTAACCAACTCCTCCTTTGCCTGATAAAACCACAATAACTCGTTTAACTTTATCTAAAGCTGACATATCTACAAATTGAAACAAACTTTATCTTTCAAATATCATAACCATATATAAGAAGAAAAAAAAGAAATAACATAATATGTATGCATGTTCATTGTTTTTTTTTTTTTTTTTCTTACAACACACATACGGTAATAAATATAAACAAGACACATAAGCGCATATACAGAGAAAAAAAAATATATATACTGTCAAGCATTTATTTTCTTTTTTTTTTCTTTACACAAAACCGAATATTTTTGTTTTAATAGCATACTGTAATTTTAATTTTAAGATTGCTTTTGATGAATATAATGGAACATATAAACGACTAATACATGTATTTGCTGTTGGCAAATGTTGATCATCAGCTGGTCGAATGGTAACAGATGGTTGAGGTTGAAATCCACCTTCTGATGCCGGTAATGCAGGACTACCAGTCCAAAAATAAACCTATTTATTTATAAGAAAAAAGAAGAAAATAATAAAATTTCATTAGAAAACTTTTCTTTCATCTTACTAAATCTTGTCTTTCCATAGGATTAAATTTTTCTAAGACAGACCAAAACCATTTTTTAAATTGATTTATACGTTCATTTGTTTCACCTAATAAAATTAATTTTATAAAATTATTATTATTTTTTTTTTTTTTACATACCACTTTCATCATTAAATGTTGTATATGTCATTAATGTTGTTATATTTATATTACTTGTACCATTAAGAAGTAAACGAAAATCTTCCGGACTTAAATAATCAAGAGATGTTGATGGTAGAACATCATATACACCCAAACGTAAATGCTTAAATATGAAAAATTAAAATTATTTTCTTTAAAATATATTTTCTATTTACTTGAAGAGATTGTTCAACAAGATGAATCATTCGAAATTCAGCATAACGTTTTATAAATTCATATAGATTAGAATATGTTACATCTTTTGATGAACCATTCGGTATTAGATCATAAGTTTCACCACCCTATGATAAAAAAAAAATAATAATTTATTAAAGTTTCTTTACAATAAATTCGAAGGCGAAAAGGTTTTTTTATCGGATGAATGATGTCTTATTAACATACGATATTAAAGTTGTTCTTGTTTACTTAATGATCTAACCATTCAAATATCAAGAAGGTATACGAAATCTTATTCTATCAGTATATACACAAATGTAAAGAAGGGTTATGGGACGTTTTCGATTGGTGTAAAACACCACCTATAAAAATCAAATCTACGTTAGTCATGTACCCTATCTGACCGACAGGTTCCTCCACCTATATGTTAATATCATTTGGCTAACGAGATAAGTTGCCTAAAATAGGTTTTAAGTTGGAACTATATGTATTATATGGACTTTAATGAATGATGAATATCTTTACATGAGAATAGTTTATTGTGAAAGTTTCAGATCTTTTGAAATTCTTCCTAACAAGGGAACTAATACTCGCTGCTTTCTAAAATGGTTGGTATTCATGGGCCTTTGAAGCCGAACTATGACCGTTTTACGGAGTGCTCAATCCAACTTTAGGTATTCACCAAAAAAAGCAAATAATGGTATTTCCATCTGAAATTTTGTATATAAAAAGGTCGCATGATTAGTTGAATATTTTAAAAGTTTCAGCCGAAAAAAAATCTTTCTTGGTAAAGAAATTGAATTTCAAAAAATTGTTATTTGTCACAAAAGTCGAGTTTATTTTACAATTATCTGATTTTTTTTTAATAAATATCTGAAGTTGGATCGAAAATTTAGTAAAACGATCATCACTCGAGTCCAGAAGCGCATGAGCTCGAATCCTTTTAGAAGTTTTCTACATTTGCCAAGACCTATTCTTGAACACAATATGAGCTCAAACAGTGGGTATATAATTCAAGTCATTTCCCCATAGGGTTCGAACCCTACGCAGAGCATTTATAACTCGCTATGGTTTACATAGTGCATAGAATCTCGACTCAAAAGCGATTAATCAATTTGGAGTTTATCGAATTGATCTCGGACCTAACGCGCTCTATTCGTCTGAGACATGTGTAGAGTGCAATTGTCATTGAATATCTCGTATCATCGGAGTAAATTTTTCATTTCCTATTAGAAAATTTCATCGAAGTACGATCCGAAATTTTTGAACTTAATAGTTTATTGCTTTAATTATAATGAATTATCTTTAATCAAACAAATAGATTATATTAATTGAAGAATTTCAATGTTATGTTTTTTTTAACTTTGATAATAATTTTAAATAAAAAAAAAAAAAAGCTAACCTCTTTTTCTGTAACAGCCATTGAAAATGTCAAATGTAAATCATTAATATATTGTGATCCATTTTTTTCTCCATCATATGCAGTTCGACGTAAATTTTCATACATAGTAGAATCAAAAAAAGCTAAATCATGCCAACGTATAGGTCGATTTAATATATATTTTATTACATGACGACATAATGGTAATGGAAAAAGTTCATTTTGTAATAAACATAAACCAATTAATCTAAAGTAAGAAAAAGAAAAATTATATGATATTATTATTTTTATTTACCTTCCAACATTTCTATAAGCAGTTAAACGTTCAGGAGTATATTTTCCTGGTCTTGGTGCATAAACACCTTTTTTATCTGGTTGCCAAAATAATGGTACATATTCATTTAATTGTTTATCAAATGTAAAATTTTTATTATTATTATTATTATTATTTAATAAACGTTCATTTGTTATTGATGAATCATTTTGTTGTTGATCACGTGTATTAGATGATGTTAAAATATTCATAGCTTCATCAATTTTATTTCTTAAATCTTCATCAACATTAATAATACGTTGTAAATGTAATGTTGGTAAACCTTCTAATAACATACCAGTTATTTTTTCAACATGTAATGGTTGAATAGCTGCAACTTTTGGATAAATACTAAGACCTAATTTTATTTTACTTGGTGTCCAATTTTCAATAATAGATGATTCAGAATTATTTGTTGTTGTTGTTGATTCTGTTGATGATGATAAATTTAATTTAAATGGACGTGCTTCAGATGATAGAAGCATTGATGATGAACGTCGATCACTACGTAAATATGTTGCTAATGCTGTACGTCGTTCACGTGTTAAACGTTGTTGTTGAGATTGTGAAGAAGATACAGAACCGGAAAATGTTTGAGTTGCAGATGATGGACCATATCCACTCAATTCGAGTGCAGGTAATTTTTCTTCAGATAAAATAGCCTAAATAATTAATTTAAAATATGATATAAATAATAGGATTTTACTAGAAATCTATTTTAAAATATTTGATATGGAAGGAATAAGGATTAAGTCTTCAAGACTATGAATTTCTTTTGATATGTTTTGAATGTCTTATATTTTATCGAATAAGAAATTTAATGAAAAATAGATGGTGGTTTTTTTTTCTCAATAAGTTATACTTCTTCATAATTGCTTCAATTCTTTTTTGTTTGTGCCCTGCAATCGAGTCGGATACTCCACAGTACATGAGATCTTAACGTTTCAACATATTTTGGCTTTATATATAAAAGCATATGAATAAAAATTGATTCGATTATGATTGAGTAATTTATTGTACTAGAGAACAGATCATAGAAGTAGAAAGCTATATTGTTTACTAAGAGAATTCGTTTTTAATGGAAAACTAATCCATACATAATGATAAATCCTGTGATAAACTACTGGAATACATGGAGAGAAAAATAAATTATCAATCAATATTGAGTATCATCAGTAACAAGCAAACGAATAATCATAAAAATTGATCGAATTTTAGAATGAGAAAGACAGCAAGTGAATTCTGAAATTATTTGCATTTTTGTGGAATTTAAGATGATCTGTTTTATTTTTGTTGCTGTTTATGAAGGAAATTAAATCGTACATGTATTCATATAAAGTAAAGATTTGAAAATCATACTCATACAGAACACTAGTTGTAAGTGATATGATGATATGAAATTACAAAAGTAGACATGACTTTTTTTCTTGAATTAACCCTTTAAGTACCAGCGTACTTTATAAAGTACGGTTTTTTCAAGTCTCTTAGTTCTTGAATAACTCGCGAACACAAAATGATATCGAACTGTGGTTTTCTCTGTGACATAGAAGAGACTTCCATGCATACATTTATATAAGAGTTAATACCCTAATGAGGTCACTTACGTAGTAAGTCTGACGAATCTGTGGAACACTACTTCTATTCTAAAAATAAGGAGAACTAATGATGTCCTTTTGCGGTACGAAAAATATTTCGATTTTTCGTGTTGGAATCAAGTTAGGAGTCGCTCGTACTAACATTCCAAAGGTTGATATGGTGACAGCTCTCAATCGAATTTCGACCCACACCCGTACTCCTCTACAGGGATGACTAAAGTACTTCTTGGCCATCCCTGTGGGGGAGTACAGGCATGGACCAAAAATGACTTTAAAGATTTTTTTAAAAGTTTTGATGAATATATCAACAATGCATACTGTCCATATTAAATACAAACTCTCAAAGAAATTTCATTCATTGGCTGAGTCATGGTACATAAAGGGTTAAC
>CAJNSZ010000068.1:225481-236497 GCA_905329745.1 Rotaria sp. Silwood2 | reverse complement strand
CTTTATTCTACAATGACCATGTGTCACGTTGTCAGTTATCGATCGTCCCATAACAATAATAAGTATGTCAAATAGAATAACTATGAAACATAGTTACGATTAAGACAGATTTCTAAAACAAACGGGGAATTTCAGTAAGATTATGTGAACTAAATCAAATATCAAAAGTTATTTTTTGCATATTTCGTCTTCTTTAGTTCTACAGTGTATGCATCTTTGTTCTTTAAAACTTAATTCCATGAGTAAAATTTAGGACGACCATGAAACCTGTAACAGTTCGTCATTGAGGAACTTAACTGATATCAATGATTCAATTCTTTGCAAAAGAGCTGAACTATTGAAACAGATCAATTCTATGGAATCGGATCTGCTTTTTGAAAACTGCAACAATGTATTCGATCAATATTATTATTTTGCAAACAGATGCAAAGATAATCGACGAAGAATTTATAACAGCATTGAGATCTTACACTCCATCGTATTCAACATTTTGCAAGATGATCGAAGTATTTATGTAAAAGAAAAGAATATATAAATGATGAATATCAATTTAATTGTCTAGTTTATGAGGTAACAAATGTAAACATTGAACTCGTATGACAGGTAATCAATAATGATTCACGTTTCATTTAAGATGATATGCTATAGCTAAGATATCGAATTATGAGTTAGAACTTAAAAGCAACAAACTCCGTAATGATTCTTGCTGTATCGTAGAAATTATGTAATATTACCACAGAATTGAACTTAATAGCAACAAGCCGATTGCAACTTATCTGATGGCCAGGTGAACTAATAAAGTTGATTTGTTCACAACTATTATTCGTCAGAAGTTTTAAATCGAAAACTTTATTTCATATAGCCTTTTAAATAAACGGTTGTTTGACGATCATCGTTGACTTCATACTCATCCAATGTTATTAATTATTTAACAGAAGAAGACATTTCCAAGTAAATTTAATTATGACATGCGATTTGTTCATCTGTATTTAAAATATTAAACGAACCATAGTTAAAAGTTAAAAGCTTCCATAAAAAAGTAAATAACAGTCTTACAGTAGATTTCACGAGCTATTAAAATATATAATTACTTTTATAAATGACTATTCTTATATTAGTAGGAAATTTAGAAAAAAAAAGTACAGCTTCTCGTGTAGTTGCTACTTCAAGGTGTCATTGTTACATTCGAAATTTTTTCTAGTAAATAAAATGTCAGTGAAGATATAAATACATAGGACGAGAGAGAATTTCATGAGCTATTTTTTTATTCAGATGCCTTTTTTGTTAATGAGCCTATTTGTATAGTCTTCTCATTTCAGCGATCGAGATTAATTTAATTTCTATTATCTTATTGTTTATAATAAAATTTCATGCACTTTAATTTCGATTAACTCATGATATATTTCTTCAACACACACATTAAATGTTTTATTTTGTATATAAAGAACACAACTGAAAATTTCGATTTTTCGCGCAATTGATTAATTAAGTCTCTCCACTAAAAAGAATCGATCTTGAGTCACATTCACTCAAATTTCAAATATAGTTCATGTAGCAATATAAAAATCTCCGTAGTTGTTCATTCTATTGGTTCTAATTCATGACAGAGATCATCAAAAAATGTTAGCAAAAAAGAACATATCAAATAAACAAATCAGATCGTTCATGTATTTATCTTAATTTCAATTTTTCTAATGATTTTAACAAAGTAATGAACAAGAGTGCTGTATCATCTATTTAGAATATGGTCGAAAAGTGCAACACATATTATATTAATATAGTGAATACCTTTGAAAAGCCCCAACGGTGTTCACGCCAGAAAAATTTTACTACATGTTAAAACTTCTTAATTTTCCAAGAAAAGATATTCACTATAAAGAAGTTGCGTAATATGTTACAACATCATTTTAACTTAATTATTTCTTTTCTTTTGTTTATAATGTATGTCATTGTAACACTTGTAAATGCTTACAGGAAATTTAATGAAATATAGAAGAATAGGAATGAAAGAAACCGGTCACATAAATAAGAAAGGATCACAGGTCATACGTTCATTCTACACTAAAGCATTTCGTTAGTTCCGAATATGTAGAAACTACTGTTATATATGGTTTTATTTTCTCTTTATTAGAAAAAAAAAAGCTGCTGACAATAATAATAGAACAAAGAAATATAACCACAAGTGCAATAAACATAAAGAACCTGCAAGCGTGCAATTTGTTCTAAATATGACTCAACTAGAACGTTGTTTCATATATTATTACAAGCACTCAAGCAAAGCGCAAAAAAAAAAAAAAAAAACAAATGACTAATATAAGTTCATGATGTTCAATTTTCAAGACAAAGAAGAAAAAAAAAACAAAAAAAAAAGAAGAGCACGAAAGATATCGTCATTCTCAAGAGAAGAATATCTTTCTCTTTTTTTTTTTTTTTTTCTTGAGCAATCAAAAACAAAAGCACAAACAGAAGATTTATTATTGAATGTTTTTCTAGGCTAACAAGAATTCTAATCTATATACACACAAAACAGAAAAAGAAAAGAAAGAAAACATAAGATGAATTAGAAAATAACTATGAGAAAATAAACAAAAAATGAAATGATTAATAAACACATCAAAACAACGAATACACATAAATTTTCGTCTATTTTTCTTTCTTAACTATTCCAAAACGATGCTCACATTCATAAGGAGAAAAAAAAAAAAATGGTAAAAACCCTTTTTTTTTTTTTTTCTTAGGCTTTGACACCTGTTGCTGTTGGTGTACGTTTAACAAACATACGACGATCATAATGAGCCCAAACCATACTAAAACATAAAAAAGTTTTCTTTTGAAAAAAAAAGTTTTTTTTTTTTTTCTTTACCGATAAAGAAAACCAGCAACAATAGCTCCAACAAGTGGACCAATCCAATAAACATAATGATGTTCCCATTGATTAGCAAATATAGCTGGACCAAGTGAACGAGCCGGATTAAGTGAACCACCAGTATATGCACCACTAAAATTTAAATTGATTATTTTCAATTAAAATAAAAATACATATTTGTTTTTAATATTCACTTACACAGCAAGAATATTAACAGCTAATGTAAATCCAACAAGAATTGGTGCAAGACCAGTTTTTGATTTTGTATCAAGTAAAACCATAAGAATGACAGTAATAAGAACGAATGTAACAATAAATTCAATTAAAATACCCTTAAAATAAATTATTTATATTTTTTTATTTATTATTTTATCAAATAACATACTTGCCAAATTCGAACAGAATCCGTAATATAATAAATAGGACCTTTAGCACCTGTTTCATTTAAAGCATGATATGTTGTTAATAATGTTGCACCACCTTTACAATCAGCATAAATACGTGTTGCAAGTAATAAACGTAAAAGACCACCAGCAGCAATACCTAAATAATTTTTCATAAGAAACTTTTTTTTTGTTTTTAAAAAAAAACAATTTTCTTACCTCCTAAAAGTTGCATAACAACATAAAGTATAGCCATAGCAGCTTGCATTTCACCAGCAATTAAAACACCAACTGTAACAGCTGGATTAAAATGAACACCTGATATATGTCCAAAACTAGCAGCAAATACCATTAATGCAAGACCAAATGATAATGCACTAGTAAGAACACCACCACCTGAACATGCACCCCACATACCAATAAGAACAAATAATGTTGTACCAATCTAAATGAAATAGATTTTTATTTTTTCATGTTTTTTTTTTTTTAACTTACAAGTTCAACTAATAATGGACGAATAACTTGGATAAATTTATTTTTATCTTCAGGTACAATATCAATATCCCTAAATAGAAATAAATTTTCAAAAAGAGATTAAAAAGAAAAGTATGAAGTTCATATTTTTCTGGAATCTATCATTGATTTTGATTTAAACATATATCAATTCACACTAATTCAGTTTTATATAACTATCTGATTGATGACATATTCCATATGTCGATTGATAAGAATAGGCGGAGGAAAATGTGATGAATACTGGGCATGAACGGATTTATCTATTCTTTCTGTCTGTTTGTAATACATATATATATATATATGAGAAAGTTTTGATATCTTATCGAAGACAAAGCCATACAGTTGTTTGTCTAGATCAATTTTTCTTTTTATCGTATTACAATTATGTGTGAAATTTACCACTTTTATATGGATATTTCATTTCCTTGACTACACCGGATATGCAAATGAAAAATTAACATTTATAACGTTAATTAGAAAATGTTATCTTTATGGAATATATATGTCACAAATGACATGGGAATTTTAGTTGAGCTTGGAATGTACGATAAAAAGAAATTTATCATAGGAATAAGACTTTGGAAATCAGATGAAGTGATTGATTTACACATGAGTTCATAAAATCAAGTTACGTAAAATAAAAATATTTTAATCTTTTCTCGGGATTAGATTAATTATGCATCATATGACATCGATTATAGTATTTAGACAACAAATTTAGCTTTCAATTTGATTAGTGATTATAACAATTTATTACACTTTGATATTATAATTATAAAGCAAACATGTGATGTTTTTTATCCTTGCTTTTAAAACCGCTACTATACACACCTGCTCGTCTACAAGTAAACACCATAAAAAAAAAAGAAAAAATTTTGTTCTACATTTCATTCATGTAAATAAATATCTTATTGTAGGATAAAAAAGTTTTTTGCTGATTATACAAAAATAAAATATATTTTTTCAATTAAATTTAACCAATAATTCAATGTTAGATATACATGTATTATTAGTAAAATTATGATGAAAATTTATATTCATTATAGAAAAACAAACTATTGACTATACCTAGTAATATTTCTAAATTTACATCTGAACGATATTTTTCAATGAAAAAAAAATTACATAAATGCTATGTTAAATTCACCTACAACATTGCAATACAACGGATGGTCAAGAAACGGAAAAAAAGAACGAGCTGACACCATAGAACTCATATAATATATGACGCATCCATATGGTGCGCGTTCACTTACTTTCGTATGACTGTTGTACTACTTTCAATCGGTATGGCTGATGAAGCAACCGGATTTGAATGAAGAATTTCTTCCGTTGAAGTTAACATTGGTTGACGTTCACTAAGTTGTACTTCGGTAGTGGCCATAGGTTATTCTTTTTTTCAAGATAGACAAAAAAAATGGTCTACAGGCAAAAAGAAGATGTGTGTGTAAGACAGAGAGAGAGAGAGAGAGAAAAAGAAAGCCTTTATATGTCTACTTCGCGGTTAGTTTAAAAAAAAAAAAAAAACGAGAAAGAAGTAAAAGTCGACAACGATGACAGCAACTAAAAAGATATATTTAGAAATGAAAGAGAACGCTCAATGAATTTTCTTCGAACAACTACTTTCTTTTGTCTTTCATTGACTAGAGTAACCACTATGTGTGGTATGCAGCAGTTAAGAGAAGAAGATAAGAAGAAGAGAAAAAAAGAGAGAGAGAGAAAAGGGAAAGAAACGAACAGACAGCACAGAGAAGGGATAATTAGCGGACATATCTAAAAAAAGGCGAAAGAGAGAGAGAGAGAGAGAGAAAAAAAGAAATAGAAAGAGAGGTGAACTCGGTTGGGACGACACTCCAATCAGGAATTAGTGCGATGGGGCTCATTACAACAGGTTTTCATCTTCTCTTTCCTTGTTCGCGCATGCTTCCGCCTCACCGCTCCCATTTATATTCAGACTCACACATTCGGTCAAATGATGATGATGATGATAATAGAAAAAAAAAGAAGTATAGTGTGTCAAGCATACAACCGCAACTAACTTTTTAAAAAAAAGTAACCATAACAACTGGTTATATTCTATTTGTCTTTCTAGAAAGAGAAGAAAAAAAAAAACGTACGGAATAAACTGTCAAGCATAAAACGATAGTCATTGTCAAATATAGTTTTTAGTTATATTTGGCTCATAGCCAAATATATCTAAATGAATGACAGACAGTATACAAATGGACTAAAGAGAGAAATTTGCTTAAATGAAACATCTGCTTAGTAATTATGATTGCAATCTTACTATAGAAAAAAAAAAAATCTAGGCATGGCGCCAATCGATCAATTGATCATCCAACTGAGCGAATAATCATTATTATCATGTCTTTTGTATTCAAAGTGTTCCTTTGAACATACGAAGATATATATATACACACACATACGCATTGACGCCCTTCCTTATTCATTGAGGTCATCGTCTCGTTTTTCACTCAAGCACATATAGACAAATATTGACATTGTCTATATGTTGTTTTTGTTTTATATTGATTGCTATTGTCATGAATGGAATATAACCGATGGCAGTATCGATTTTAATTGGTAAAGTATAAACTAGAGACGATAGTTAAATTGATATCTAAATACTTTTTTTTATCTTTGATTCCTGTTGTGAATTGACCTTTGATAATTATTTCCTAAATATATTCATCCATTTGTGTAGAGATTTAACCGATATATATATATATTTTCTCTTTTTTGATGATGATTAACATCATTGAATCCCACAATAGACTTTATCAAAACGGAATAGATGATCGATGATAGGAATATATATTTTGTTTTGTAGTTTAGTGCGGTATGTCATCCATCTGTCAACTTTTTTTTTTTTGATAAAACCTCAATGGTACGATATATTTCGAAGAATAATTAATCGTAGAAGAAAGCATAAAAACAACTTTACTAGCAAATGATAGTATAGTTTTAGATCTCTAAAGGGAATATTTTCTAATCATATCTTTCTTTCCTTATTTTATGTTGTGCTCTTGTGTGTATAAATTATAGAAAAAAAAATATATATAAAACTTACTTGACAATATTTGTTTTTTTAATGAATGCAACTTCATCAGGCGATGTTGTCAATAAATCTTTACGTTCATGCATTTCTCGTTCCATTTATTTTGTTAATTGATAATCAATATTAATTAGACAATAGAATTGAATGATCTATCAAAATATTTCATAGAATAAATATATAAAAATAAGATCAACAAAATCAATCTTTATTTTCTTTTGAAAGATGATTTTTCAAATTGAATTTATTCGCTATTAAAACAAATATTATTTTCTTTTTAACATGAAATTTGATTAATAAACTAAATAAACACTCAAAACATATTTGTCTAATTTTATATTATCTAGTATAAATTTATATCTATTTTTTTTTCTTCATATTTCTTAATTTAAAAAAGAAACATTCATTTCAGATAAATCTAAGATTGAGACTAGTAAAAGAAGAATTGTTTGTATTTTGTGTAAAGTGGTTAGGAAAATAGCAGCTGGCATTGATGAGAGAGAAGAAGAAAAAAAACAGAGCAAATTGATCTCATATCTGATGATCAAGAACTATGAAATTAAGGATTACTTATTTTATGCTATTGGGATGTTATAATATATAAGAAAAGAAATAAGATTTTTCAATACTTACTTAACTAGATGATATATTAAAGTCTTCTTATTGTTATTTCAATGCTTTCTAAAATGAAATAGAAAATAAAGATACATATATCTACGTTGATCAGACTACACAGACACACTAAAAAAAGAAAAATATCTGCTGCATTGCTCTTCTTTCTGGTGTCTCAAATGAACAGAAACAATAAGCTTTATATACATACACATCCTCGTGATACCGTTATTCAACTAACGAAATGATTTTTCTCTTTTCTTTCTTTTTTTTTTTTTTTTGTCTATCCAATCAACGGACAAACATTTTCATCTATGAAAAGGGCACAAACGAACGAGGTCGATAACTAAACAAACACGTTTTCGTTCAAAAATATCGTTCATATATATGTGCGTGCTTGTCTATGTCTTTAGACTACTACTGTTGACCTTCTGTTCTCCTTCGAGGCCAAAGCAAACGAGAGAGAAAGAAAAGAAAAATTGCTTTTGGACATATACGTATATCAGCAATGAACAACGTATGTGTATGTGTGTGATGTTAAAACGTTAGCATTTATTCTTTTAAAAAATGAATAGGAAATCACCAGATGTTGATTGATCACATATTTATCGAAATCAATGACTCATACGATTAGTCTTTTTTTTTTTGATATAAATAAACGAAAAAGTACAAAAAGTTATGCTTGATTAATCACATATAAAATCAATGGAAAAAAAAATAACAAATAACTACGCATATTAGAATGGTTTTAGTAAAGATTTTCGTTATATTCCATTTATTTCAAACAATATTCGATCAAGACAGTAGTTATGATACATTATGTACATGTACATACATGTTGACAAGTGGTTCACATTTTGTTGAGTATAGAAATGTAGAACAGATGAAGTAACAAAATGTTTTTCTAGTAATGCGACAATCGAAATAATGAAAATAAAACAACGTAAATTAGTAAAATATTTGAATATTGATGATCAAATACTTGTTGATATTGATATCAAAATCAATCTATTTATGCTTTTATACATGTTGCAACCATATCGATGATGAATTTATTTTATAAAATTATCATCATCATATTCAGAAAATATTCATTGGTATTGTCAATTATTACATAATGTTGTCAATAAATAAATAAATACTTATTTTCAATTGAATTCTATGATGGTAATATTATTGTTTCAAGTATTTAAATACTATATTTTATATAACAGAAAACTTCAGAATTTAACATCTTAATTAACTAATCCAGAAAATCTGCTTTATGTACATCAATGTAATATCATTTATAAGATTTGCTTTAATATAATGAAATAAACTGAAATGCATGTTATTCATGACTCATTTTGTATATATTTGAGTCAACCAAAACCATTTTCAAGAAAAACAAAATCTTGTAAATAAATATATATAAGGTGCATCAAGTGCAAAACGTAAGCAAAAAAATATAGTGCTTCTGTTTAACGTATCATTCGATAGAGCTCGTCGAGCTGATTCCGAATATGTATATTTTTTTGTGTTTTGATTATGTTTTGCGTCTGAAAATCCAAAAATACTGGAAAATCCGAACATAGCCAATCCATGACCACTCCCGTAAAGAATCGAAAATTTTGCCCTTGTAGACGTGTTAATTTTTTTCTAAATCGAGTTATTTAGATTTACCGTTTCAAACGGAGTCTTTTAGTCTAATTTGGTGATATTTTTGAATACTTTTTGATGTAGTTATTGTTTTTCCAAAGCTCAATGGTTAGTATAGCAATACCTTCATCTTGCAAACCTATCTAGTCTTTTATTTCAAAACATTTTCTCGATATTTATACATCAATTGAATCATTATTAGACAAGGAAAAAAACTACATATGGGTTTTGAAAAATTATTTTCTCACACTGAGAAATACAGCTTTTACTAAATCAATAGGGATTAGGCTGAAATTCTACCCCTGAATCGTCATTTTTTCCAACTAAACTTCATTATATTATAAAACAAATATCATATTCGAAATCAGCATAAAAAGTTGAGTTAATACATGTATTATTCGAAGATTTTCTGAAACTTTTTTTTTCGTCCAAAAATTCGACCCCTGGTCCCCCTCAGGGATACCCGAAAAATATATTGCATGAAATCATCACCTTATTGCCATGAGAATACCTCGTGAATCAATTTAAGTTATTAGATGCCGAACTAGGAGAGTTTTAGAAACGAAAAGCAAAATTTTTATTGAATTTCTTTACCATGGTATCTCTGAGGGGGACCAGGGGTCGAATTTTTGGACGAAAAAAAAAGTTTCAGANATCTATACGATCCTATGCATCTGCTTGAATTGGATTTTTAATTATTGTAATTATAGAAATTTTATAAAATTTCTATAATTACAATAATTGGTACTTAATATAAATATTTTATGTTCCATTGGAAGGACATTACAATAATTTATATCTTTATTTTAAAATGATTATTTAAAAACAATTAATCTAGAAACGTTTTGGAAGCATCTGCTTTCTTTTTCAGTGCATTTTAGCAATAAATTATACGTATAAGAGGACAAAAGGAGAATTGAATTTTTCTTTTTCTTCTTTTATCATTCTTTATTACTGCTACGGAAGAAGATAAACTTTAAATCATCTCGTCCAGTATTATTGTCTTGTTTCTTCTTCTGTACCAATAATAACGAGTGATAAAGGAAGAAAAAGAAAAATACAATTGTCGTGATGTTCTCTTATATAACTTATTGTTAAAATGCACTGAAGAAGAAAGCAGATGCTTTTCAAACGTTAGTAAATAAGTTAAATTTTTCTAAATAACAATAAAAAAAACATACAAATTATTGTGGAAGAGTAATTTAAGTTGAAATAAATATATTACATAAAAACTTAATAATAAGAAATAATATGTTTGTAATAAAAAAACAGTAAATATTTATATTAAAAAAGTTATATATATATATACATAATTAAATATTTAAATAGTTTATTGGTTGATTATTTTTGTTTTTGTAAAATTTTTAAAGTGCCTGTTTCGAATTTACAAATCGCATTTTTATTCGAACTTGAGTTCGGCATCGAATTCTACCAGTATAAGCAGTTGTAGAAGTGTCTATATACAATGCACATGAGTTTCGTTCAATATAAGTAGAAAATTTAATATTTAAGAAGTAAGTAAGTTTAGTCTAGAGGTAAGTTGACTGTCTCATAATTATAAGTCCTTCGATCAAATGTACACTACGAAAAACACAAGCAAAAACGCGTTTCAGTACGTAATACTACGTGTCACTGACATGAAAACGCGTTGTAATCCATTTTTTAAATTATTTTTCTTCCATGGAAATGCATTAAAACTCTCTTCATGTAAGCACATTTCACATAGTCAAAAATGTCTGAAATTACGCGTTATAATGCGTTTTCCATAAAAACGCGTTAAAATGTCTTTTCATAAAAATCTGTTATGACGAGTTTAAAGTAAGTGAAAAGGGCTCTGTTAAAACGCTGTTTTTCGAACATTTTTGACGGTGCGAAATGTGTTAAATAAAAGAAAACAAGGAAATGTTTTAATGCGTCAATTTCATATTTTTGACTGGGCATCAAAT
>CAJNSZ010000068.1:201090-225381 GCA_905329745.1 Rotaria sp. Silwood2 | reverse complement strand
GATATATAGTCTTATATTAAAATGTGTTGACCATTTCTATACCGTGATCATTCATGTTTCTAGTTCATCAAGTTTCAAATAGATAAATAAACACCAAACGTACAAGAATGTCAGGTTTTATATTGAACATTCCATTTTAAAATCTGTTTTTTGGCTCTTCCTTAGGAATTAAATATATGAAAAAATTATGCATGAGTTCCCTTGTGATATCACAGCCTCACTCAAAAAAAATATTTTATTGCCATGAAGATAAATGCATCTTATGAAAAAACATGATACATGAACAAGAGAATAGAAAAATTAGCATAATTAAAGCAGGAAAATACTCATTGATTTCTCAAGCATTTTGTATTATTCTCATTTTATATTAAATATTAAAATAAGAGTAAATATGATAAAACGATTAAAAGTATCTTTTTTTATTTTCTAAGAAAAAGATTATTTTCCAAAAAATGCTCTTTAAATGAATGCTTATCTATTTTTGGATATATATATCGATTGTGTTCAAAGCCTATTTTAGCTCGATATCATACTCGATTGATTACATTTACAACGTTACAACATGATATTAAATTATTTATTGATAATATCAAATTTAATTATTCTCAAACTATATGATAAATTTCACTAAATTAACATCAAATATTGCTGATAACTATACGTGATTCAATATTAAACGATGGTTTCAGATTTGAATCAGTATTAGCAGAATATGTTCCAAGTCTTCGTCAATTTAATTATGTAATGACACATAGTCAATGAATACTGTTTTTTATGAAGATGAAAACTGTAAATAGATATACATTTAGTGATTGTCATGATCATCGAATCAAAACGATAAACGGTAATTGCCTATCGTACCAATACTAGCTCAAATCTTTCATTAAAATGTTAGAGTGCGAGTGTCGGTCTGTGACCTGGATCTTCTATTGGTCCACCCCCACACCCATAAGCTCCGTCAAAATGAAACTTCTATAGCAATCGACTTGAAACTCGCAGCAATATATCCCATGTGTTATCATTGTCCATTGGTGGAAAGAGAACGTTTTCTATCACGTCGAATCTGATTGATCGAGTCTCATCAAAAACATCGGAGTTGTGTTCATGTTAGGATTTCCACCTTCTCATATCATTAAAGTAGAAAAAAGCACGATATAATGTGGTTATAGGTGTAGATGTCGATGGAGCTATGAATGTAGGTGTGCGTGAAGAATGTACCATGCGCGTCAGTACACTTGGTGGCATGATTGTTACATGCAATAATGTGTACATTTGTGGAAGTTGTGATAAGACTGAAGAAGTGCCGTTTTTTTAATCGAGCTTATATAACGGTGAATTTTATTTCGAATAGAGTTAATTGGTTACAAATCTTTGTCAAATATGAAAGGACGAAAGCTACTTTCAATAGAGCTTCATCAGAATCGCGTCGTAATGCATTGAACGAAGTGAGCAGAGATAGATTTGCTTGCGACTCTTCATCGAGTTCGATCATTTCTACGGAAAGTTCAGCAGCATGAACTCCCAATTCATGCTATATGCGAATTCCGATATGAATGGAGTTCGTACCCACTGACACATACACAACCTCTCACTTCATGCAAGGTACCACAATAACAGACGACAAGCTATAAATATATATATATACTAGCGCACCAATCTATTACCATCGCATCGCTAGCACTTGTTGGATATATGGTAAAGTGTTGATGGAAATTGGTATAGAGCTTGTTTCCAATGAGAACTTTATTATCAATCATCATATGTATCCATATTCGTGTATTCAGAACATTGACGTAGATCATGCCTTGGAAATAAATCTTGTGTAAACGAGGTTAAACGTGGTGAAAAACGAGCGACAAACCAGAAGTCTTGATAAATGCTGTGGTAACAAGTTTTAATATGAACACTCTGTTGGTTTGATATTTGAAATATAAATGCGGTCCACGGTTGTAACCAACAGAGAGGCTCCTATAGCGGTCAAGATAGATGGTTTCTATATGCGTGACCCTTGCCGCATTGTTCACTGACTGACTGAAACAGAATAGGTAAAACTCTGGCATATATAAAGCGAGGAGAAGCATTCAAAACCAACGACAACCGAATATTCCTGAATATTATACGGCAAATAATACAAAAAAAAAACAATTGATATAATTTACTGAAGACTAACTTAATATCCATTGAGAATTATTCGTAAGAGTATGAAAACATGGGCATAGTATCATACGTAAAGTATGCTTCTCTTTCTTATTATTTTGTTTAATGAATTATATCAAAGACCATAATTGATGACATAAGAAAAGAAGCTCATCGTGTACTGAAAAATGATCTTTTTTCGAAGTGTCAAAATACATTGTATCAGGTGATGAAAAAATGAATTGGAATGAGAAACCTTTTTTTTTGTCCAAGGAAGAATGTCGTCTATCATGTTCACTTTTCAGTTTTAAAGCTCAACTAGATTTCAATTAAAGTTGAACATAACTGAACAAAAAACATCTAAGATCAGTTCTTTAAAATCCACTATTCAGCTTTTTTAACTTTTAATTTTTTAAAAGCTCCATTTAATTTTGCATAAATCTCAACATGTCAGGTCAGTAATTCTGGAGCTAAAATCTGTAGGGCATCTAGTAATCGGATCCAGTTCTAATGAAAAGTGACTGTCACTGGGCGAAACTGGTCATCATATCTGATCATCGTATTCCTGTTTTCAGGTTCCTACTATTTTTCAGCGTTTTCCGATTGGAAACGGTTCGTATTTCTTTTTCTGGATTTGACTGACACATATGTTACTAATCACATTCATCTTTTACAAAAATATTGGAAGAAAATTATAAAATGGAATGCACATGTATCGCAATCAAGATGAAAACAACATCGAATTCTATTCATTCGAAAAAACATTAATCTCTTTCAGAGTGCTACTAAAGAAATTACTCTTACCAAGTTCAAAATCGATTGAACTGATGCTCAATATGTATAAACACTTCGTTGAAAAAAACAGTAGTAACAAAACTCAATCATTTATAAGAGTACAATTTTAAGTTCTTCAGGAGCATGAGCCTCCTCTAGCTTCTATCTGCTTGCGTCACTATTTGAATGACAGCTGAATTCTAATCGTGATTTTTCTTTCCTTATTAGAAATAATTACCTATTATGTTGCTTGAAAAACTAATGTTTCATCATTTGTTGTATTAGTGATTAAATATCTTCTCTGTACTGACTTGGTGTTATTAAGTAATAGAATGCTAAAAATACATTATTAATTTTGATTAAACTTAAGCGTCTAAATTCATTATCATCTTAACTTCTCCATTTCAAATACTCGATTTAAACGTTAATTTATATTGTTTTTTTTCTTTGGTTTTTCTAATAGTCAATTTGTTAATTTCAATGTTTTGTTATTTCAAATACTGGCTTAATTTTATGTGAAAATAACTTGAAAAATTTGTATTCATGGATAAGATGATTTCAAGTGAATAATTTGTCATTATGATTCTTGTCAATCATTTGATTTCTTTTTTTCGTTTATATCACCCATTCATCTCAACGAAGTTTTCTCTCTTACATATTGATTAATACGAAAAACACCTGTACAGAACGAAAGAATAAAAATATTATTGGAAATTGTCCCATGTGTTTTGTTTATCTTTCGTATTCTTATGAGTTATCATCTATGATTACACCAATGAAAAACAATATAGTTTTTCTTGTTTGCACTAATGACATAAAATAAGAGTGATTTTGTAAAATCATCTTATATCATATAGTCAATGCATGTGTCATGTGTCATGCATGGCTAGATTAATACAAAAATTACGCAAGCGGAATACACGCCAACTGTTTCCTTGTTTTTTTTTTGACTATAAAAATGAGTGTTGTCAAAAGAATACAATATTTTCGTTTGACATCACACATTTGATATCAACATCATTCAAATTTAATTCGAGGTATGTAAATATGATACAAAAGTCAACATTGAATAGTTAAAATCAAATATGTCTTTCTTTGAAACTTAAAATATGTTTACTAAGATTTTCATCTCAGTCATTATATCAAAGCTGATGCTTCAGATATCAACTTATGGTCACTTATCTCAGAATTTATTATTTCATGTGTGATGATCAAGATTTATGATAGCTATTAAAATTGAACCATTCGATTCTAAACTATAAAAGCGATCTTAAATGTTTTTTTTCTGCTATATTCAATGAATGAATATTATTGAAAAATAAAATCATTATCAATCGAATTTTTTTATTATAGGTTAGGTATTTCGTCGATAAAATGGACTCAAATGAATCAGGATTTCTATCCCGAGGACAAATTCTTGATTATTTTCAAGTAAATTTGATATTACCGTCGGTTTTTATCTCACTTTTGTTAATTTTAGGCTGTAACTTGTTTCAATTTCGACGATTCAATTCGCTTTCTTGATCAATACCAATGGAACTTAAATGTAAGTTACACCATCATTTTTATAGAAAAGAAAAACAACGCACTTAACAGAAGAAAACTTCTCATTTTTGAACTCACTTTTATCTTCAAACCAATCTATTCTTGTTTCTTGTTTCAGAACGCACTACAAAATTTCTATGCCGACAATGGTAAGGTTTCATTTATTTTTCTCTTCTTACATTAACACATTGTTTTGTCTTGCATTTCGTGAAGTAGGTCTTACAAACACTGGTAATCAATGCTTTACTAGTATCCTTATAAGGGAACAAAATGATAAATATCTCGCTAAAATCATTAATGAGTCAGAAAATGATTCAAGAACTCAAAACGTAAGTATTGTTTGAATGTTTCAAAAAGAATAGAAATTAAATAAAGACAGAGTAAAATCATCTCTTTTTTGAACTTTCTTAGGGCATATCCAATCTTATTGTGATGGGTGAAATAAAACGAATTGCTCTTGTTGCTCACAATAATAAGAAGACAGAATTGATTGAATGTCTCCGACAACATCGCGATGTACTTGCTAAACATAAATTGTATGGTACTGGTACGACTGGATCATTAGTAGAAAAAGAACTTCAAATACCTGTAACTAAATTCGAAAGTGGTCCTTTAGGTGGTGATCAGCAGTTGGGTGCAAAAATTACTTCACGTGAACTTGATATTCTCATTTTTTTTATTGATCCTTTGGATTCTCATCCTCATAATTCCGATGTGCAAGCACTTCTTCGTTTAGCTCAAGTTTATGGTATTGTCTGTGCTACAACTGCTGCTACTGTCGATTTCTTACTTAGCTCAACAAAGATGAATGAACCTCATGTACGAAAAATACAAATAGGTCCAATTTCGAAACCAAAATAAGAACTCGTTTGATGTTTAGACATTTTATATTGTAATGATTATAGGAATATTAGCAATTTATGCTAACACTCACTTTGTATAATTGGTAGTAAAAAAAAAGCTTGTCAGTGTAGCCCGTTTGGGACTGAAATGTGAAACTCACATATCTTCTTTAGTCGGACAAAACTAATATAAAATACGTAAAGTAGAAAATCTGTCGCACGTTATAGTTGTTTTCCAAGCTAAACGATCGGCAAAAAAAACAATTTGTCTTGTATATTTCTGCATTTCGAAAAGAATTATGGTCTTTTACCGGGCGACTATTTTTTGTTTAAATTGTTACTATTTACTCGTTATTTTTTTTTCTATTTTTTCACATTCTTTTTTTCTTAATTTGACTATATTAACATTTCACCCATTGATTGAACTGGTTGGTGTGGGTGTATGCGATCAGAAGACCTATACCCATAAACATGTCTGTTTGAATTTTAAAAACATGTGACAGTACTTCACAAAATTGCTAGATACTAAATAATTTTTGACTGTGTTACCCATCAACTTGTAGCTAATCACTGAGACTTTAAGCACACAAAATATGAGTTGATTTGCTTTAGTTTTAAGAGAATACCAATCATTTTACTAATGAACTCATTTTTTCAGAACTCTCATATCACCTGTCTTAACAGCTGATATGTCGAGATTTTTCGGCAACCGCGAATACAATGACGTAGATGCTATGTGATTTTATTTATTATCATACTTCCTTTGATATGGGTCTCATAAAATGTAACTTTGTGAGACATGTATCTCTTGAACACTATTTATTCACTATGCATCTGAAGTTATGAGTGTGGATGTGGGTTTGAACATGGCAGCCACACTTACACTCAAATTCACAAGTCGCTTTCAATTCGCCTGAAAGTACAGATAACAAAAGGTGTGATTGCATGAACGAGACAACAGTAATACAGATCATGTGCTCGATCGATTTTATGGATTTCAATCAACATTTACTAGCACATTGCATTAAGTTAGGTGGCAGAAAGTCAAAAATTTCAACTTCTAAAATCGTTCTCTTGTTGAGATATTTAAACTACCAGGGTTAGTGTTGATGTCGATTTCCAGTTCATGCATAAGCACTCACATTCCGCATCAGCATCCAGCTGTTTTTTTTTCTTCATTAGATACATTTTCATAATTCATTTTCATCGAGGTTACACAACTGTATGATCGTCTAATATAAGTCCAACAGCACCGCGGTCCAAGTACATTTTTACTGTTGTTATAGACGCTTCCAGCGAATCTTGATACGATTTTAGACAGGTCTGATGATTTCGAAACTGTGGATGATTTGGTGGGAGACAGTGTAAATCAATGTCAAGTGCTTTTTGCTGGTAATCAATTGCTTCAACGAATCGACCCATTGCATTCATGCAAGAAGCTAAATTGCTATAGCTTGTAGCAAGATCAGGATGCATCGATGGAAGAATTTCGAGAGCCGTATTCAGTGCTTGCTGCAGATAACGTTTGCTTTCGTCTTTTTCTTCTTGCACCAACAGGATCATCCCAATATTATTATATCGAGTAAAGAGTTTCTTTTTGTTTAGAACATGATTAGAAAGTTCATGATTAAGACTTTCTTCATAATAAACTAAAGCAAGATTGTTATCACCCATTGTCTGATGAACAAAGCCGATATTATTATAAATACTGCTATAAATTGAATCATAACCATCTTGAATATGTTTCTGAATAAGTTCCAGTGATTGGTGGAAATAAGTAAGTGCTTGTTTGCCATCTTTCACACAAGTAAGACCTAGATTTTGGAAGATAGCTACTTGTTCTTTCCAATCAGTTTCTCTTTCAAGTCCTGTCAAATAGAAGAATTTCGCTTTCTCATAGTCTTCCAGTATATATAGTAGTTTGCCCAAAGTTCGGAGAGGATTGCTGCATTCTATTTCATTCACTAGATATGCGGCCAAGTCGATGAGCTTTATATCATATTCGTCTGTTATCAAAAGGTGGATGTTCCACACTTCTTCATTCTGCCTATCTACTCTTCTTATTCTGAATATACTTCCGATTGTAAACAGATATTCTTCTTCAGCTTCACCGAAAAAACTAATGGAATCAATTTTGGCAAATGGAAATTCATTTGTAATAATATCAATATCCATTTGAAATAATACTGCAGTAAGATCTTCATTATTAAAAGTATTTCCAGCATAAATGAGTGCTAAATTTTTGTTAGCCGTGGTAGAAAGAAAATTGTTAAATGAAAGAAGACCACCAACATTATTCTTGATTCTTTCAAAACTTTGTTTGGTCATTTGCTGACCACGATAAAGAGTGAGAGTGGTGGAATTAGTGCCATTGTGCTTCATTTCTTCGCGTCGTATTTTTGACTGGCTTTCGAAAGTATCTATAAGCTGTTTATATAAGTGGTTTATGAACATACAAAGGAAGTATAGTGTGTAGACGTCTTGTTCTCGCAGAGCTTTATTGAGAATCTTATATAGGAATCCCCTTCTTTCGTATGCCACCAAATTGGCGAATGGTTTCGATAATCATGTTCTAGCTCACAAACTGTCACTAATGCGCTGACGTTGTCCATATACTGAGTTCGACAAAAATCAAGCATGTCTATAGGATCCTTTTCATCCATTTTCGACAATATATTCGAAATAATTTGTAGGTACATGAACGAAGCTTCTTGCATGTTAAAATCTTCTCCTTCTCGTGTTGAATTTTTGCTATCTGACACTGATGTTTTATTGTCGCAAAGTAAGTTTATTGTGATAGTATCTCGTTCATATCGTCTTGCAAAACGTTTAATCTGCTGACACAGAGACATGAAGTCATCGAAAATACCTTTATATTTTGGACAATTGTTACTTGTCCATCGATTATATGTTAGTTTGTTCTCACGAAAAAAGTAAATCTCTTCAATTTGATTGAAGTCATGTAAAATTGGTAAAAGTTTTCCTCCAACAGATTCATCAACAAGCAGAAGCATTTTTTCATTGTGTACATCGGTAACAAAGTCAATACATTCATCTGGATTAATAAAAATATGAACATCAATGATAATGGATCGTAATTGTTCAATATACTCGTCTACGAAATTTACATTAAGACAAATAATTAAGCATTTTTCTAGATGCATTATTTCACCAAATTCTCTTGCCGAAGAAATTATAGAGGGAGTCGAATCAGCCATTTGAAAAACAATTGCGTCTTTTCGGGTACGAAGTTGGATGTTAACCGATGAGACCTTTCATAAACGAAACAATTATGCTTGTGTATTCTCGTACATTCAAAAGATGCGCAAAACAACTGAGCGTTTCACTTATAGCGAAGTTCCTTTCTAAAAAAAAGAAACATTTCAAATATACTTGATAGAGAACGAATGAACAGGCAGATTTATTTTTTGCGATTGTAAAACATAAAAATAAATGAAGCAGGAATCTTTTCAAAAGGAAGCGAACCGTTATACCTGTCGTCTTCTGTTTGCGGAATCGTGTACTGCTGTGAATCAACTCATAAGTGGAGAAAAAAAATTCTTTTTGTCTTGTAACATGATTAATTACATTAATTTTTTGATCTCGTATCGTTTTTTCTGACTTCTCAATCTTTCGCTAAAAAACGCATTCAAATTTCGGCCAGGTCTTAACGATTTTTCAGTTTGTCCGAGTACTCATTTTAGAAAGATTTCAATAATCACGAAAGTCACGAGGGAGAATTCTGAAGGTATCCACAGATTATGTGAAAGTAGTAAAATCGATGTTCAAACGTTTATTCGATTCCCTGTTGGAATGAATTTGCATAAGGCATATTGAGTCATATGAAAAGCTCATGAACACAAAGTTAAAACTTCATGCTAACTGATTCAATTGCTGTTAGCTTGAAAACTTGATTAAGCAGTAAAATTACGTGAGAAGATTATAATGTATTAGTAGAGTTTAAATTAGAAATAATCAAATGTGTGAGAAGCAAACAAACTGAGTCATATAAAAATTATCTGTCTTAGTCAATTTAAATGATTAGCATTGATTTTGAAAACCAAGCTTCTTCTAAGTTCACAAAATTATAAATTTTTTGACCAAACAAAAAAACTTTTTCTTTATTAATCGGAAATTTCAATAATGTTTTTGTTAAATTTTCGACCATTTTTTACTGTTGAAATTCAGGACAAAAATTGTTCTACAACTGTTATTATGTGCTTTACAAGCGACACACGCGTTTGTCTTACCTTTTTCCTTTTATGTTCTTCGTTTCTAGACAAGTAGTAAATTTGAAGAAATGTGTAGATATTTTTACCTTTGCTCACACTACTAAGCAAAAGAAAATAAGTGGTATGATCGAACGAGACGGCTGATGAATGTATATAGTAAGCGTTGGTTGCCCTGGACTGATGTCTACGGTTTGCAGAACGTTTATTAATTCATTTCATTTGTCTGAAACACGTCTTTTAAACCACTGCATTTTTGATTCTACATAGTTTGATTTTTGGGGCTGTTTTATATTTTAGTTTTGACATATTTCATGCTTTTGCATTTTTGGCTTCAAATCAATTGTTGGGTGACTTTGCATTGTGATTTTTTCATTTTCTCTTCGTCCATCGGAGACACATCGCTGTTCGCTTATGCTTCTTTCTTGTTCTTTTGTTTTTCTTTCCATGGTTACGACTCACGTAGTGTGTGAGCGTGGAGAGTCAGCATGGATATAGTTTTTGCTATGGATATGATTTTTTCCTTTACCTATTCACAGACCCAACACCCATAAATTTTAATAATCTGTCACCTGTTCAAGTCAGGAATATTTGATTCTAAAGAATGCAACTATTGCAAGTGATAATTAGCTCGCTAGTTAAAAATTGATTTATACAACCCATGGCACTGTGCGATGGTGTAATAACAATACCATTCAGGTACATTTTAAGATTTTCTTTGTCTTCGTAGATCAGGCTTAACGTTCGGATCGTGATAAGTCAGAAGATATAGAAAGAAGAAGCTAGTAATAAAATTGAAATATGACATTGTGCCAATTAATAACTTTATTTGATTTCGATGAGATGAGAAAACAAGAAAAAAGCAAAGGTCAATATGCCTCTATAGCTCAGTGGTAATGAAATGTTCTCCAATAATATAGTCAAATATTTGAATGGAAAACAAATAAAACATTAGTTCGAATGATTTCATATTTGAATAAACAAAAGAGCGCCAGTCTCGTAAACTGGAGGTCCGTAGTTCGATCCTGCGTGAAGGCATTTAATGTTTATATTATTGGTTTTTGTTTTTAACACGATTTAAGTTCTTAATTTTTGATCATTAAAGAAATTTTTCTTTTGGACTTGTCTAAGGGTGTGGATGACGAGTGCCAGTGTGGATGGGTGTTTATATGACTGGTATCCACATCCACACCCTCACCCACCGACACACCTATTTTTTTAAAATAAGTATTAACACAACCGGCACATATAAGAGCGAAACAGATCTTATCGGAATGTTATTATTCTGATATTAGTTGAAGTATGATTAAATGGCATAGAAAAATAGAGTATTATTTTCTCTATCAGACTATATAGAGAGAAAATTTCTTTAAGCTTTTTATAAGGAAATATAGTATCACTCTCACTACTTTTGAACTTCCCTAAGTATGTGATGAAGATAAAATGGAAGTAGACAAAATCTTAGAAGATGCAATTGCGAACATACCTATAAATATACAAAAATTAAATTTCATAATGAATTGAATGAATGTTTGTTTTCTTACCATAACTAGATAAACTCGTTCAACTTCAAGATAGTTGAACGGATTAGATGATGTCACATCAATTAATAAAGTATGTATTTATTTTGTTAAATGATTACATAATAATGTACTAAATTCATTTGGTTTAATATTGATTTAGATGAAGACATCAAAGAAATATTGTTTGATGAAATTTAAGAGACGATGAAATGGTAAATCATCAACAAACAATGCGGCTTAGTGTTATACGCAATGAGACAAAATGCCGCCCGATTAATTTCGAAACATTTTGACAAATACAGCAGGTAGAAACTCAAACACACTAACACCCACTGCATCTCTCATGCTTATCCTTAATGGATTATATATATATATGGATATACACAATAATATACGGATGTGCATTTCGTTGAATAATTATTGTTCTTCAAATTGTAACACTTTAAACTATTCTACAATAATTATTTAAATGAAAATAAAATAAATATCTTTTTCAAAATTTAATTCTTCTTCCGACCTGGAAATAAAGAAAAATTTTATAAAATTATCAATTCATGCAATTAACAAACTTATGTTTATCGTCATATATAAAATGACAGGCAAAATAATATCAATATTGAGACAGATAAAAATCAATAAAAAAAGCACTTGAAGACTTATATAAAATTAAATACGTTTCAAAATGTAAAAGCCATACATTCTAATGCGTTACAATTTCCAAACAACCTTCTAATCATTTAAAACTCTAACCAATAAATAACTAGTAAAAGCATATAGATTCATGGTATAACTTTCGTGAGACATCAGAGGTAGACACACGACAGCGGAATCATCCTGTCCTGTTGTATATTATATATTACAAATGCTGGCTGTTGATAAATGCGGGGTATTAGTAAAATACACTGTAACGTACGCTGAGTACCTTTTTATTAGAGACTTGCATCACTCGATAGAGCTTGAAACATGCTGCCTGCAGTCCATAAAAATATCTATCAGAGCCACACTTGACTTAGCTTTCCGAACATTTATTTTTTTGCGCTCTTAGCTCATAGTGAAATTCAGTAGACTCAGGATTTCGAACTCAATCGACTGAAGGTGGAAATATAGGAGTAGTTCTTCTCTTCACCAACACTCACACCCTTTACATTTGTATACTCGTACTTCGTCACCTCTTTAACAATAGTTCTTTACTAATAGCTTCTCTGAGCAAGGCTCTGTGACACGAATGTTTTCAGAATATCTAGAATAACTTAACATAGATGCTGCATATCAAAATTAGCTCTAGAAAGATTTATGATTCCAAGATACACGTGTTCTAATTTTGCGAAGTCATGTTGCTAACGAATGATTTGATGTGTATATGCTTTTAGTGGAAGTATACATAGAAAAAAAATTTAGTGTTTAACGTGCGGAACGATAATATTAACAATAAGTATGTTGCCTTGAAAGTTTTTTTTTTTCCTTTTCACCATGACAAGACGAATTCAACAGGTTGCGTTTAGGCGCACTATTTACTTCGTCGATGAACTTGTAAAGTACCCACAATCGCTATTCAAATAGTGGTTGTATGAGAGCAGCATACAACTTCTAGATAAATGTCACTAAAAAACAAGTTAAATGCAGAAAGAGAAAAAAAACGGCAATTATTGAAGAAAGCTTTTTCTTTCTTTTAGTTTTGTTTTACTTAAATATACGGNCTCTTGCTTATTATAACCTCCCTACTGTGAACATAAGTGCGATGTTTTTTATTGATATCTTTCTACTGTTCATCACCTGTTTCTTGTAAACTGTGGATACGAATATTTTCTGCATAATGTAACCATTCTATGCGCGTAGAAAAGAATATCACAACACATGCTTACTCTGCAAGAAAATATTGAATTAGTTTATGATTTGCAAAAAATAAACCTAACCGATATCGATATTACTTCAAAAAGCAGAAAGACAAATAACATTTGAGGATTTAGAAAAAAAAGAAATATTTTTTTTAGTTAACAAATCTTTCAATTCAAAGCATTTCGATGAAAACAAATGAGCAACAAACCATAAGTCAATTCTCTAGACTAGAACACCTCATTCAGATAGTGACCGCTTTTTAATGGCATAGATAATGTTCACAATAGAGAGGTTTTACTTTATTATGAGTAGACTCTTATATAATAAATAAGAGAAAGATTCATTGAAAATTTCTAACGTATATTGACAAGTTCCAGAGAAATCTCAGAGAAATAAAGTTCATTGAGATTTCTCTACAAATAAATACATATTACACTGATGATTTGTTTTTTACAGGCTCTTATTAGAGCCTGTCGGATTGGTTTCGAACTCAAATCTGGACGGCTCTAGGTCCCAAAGTTTTGGATCTGACAGACTCTAACTTTCACTCTCATACGTGTTCGTTTTTTTTTTCGATATTTATATTTGATGAGTACATTCTAAAAAAGACTAGGAAAATAGTGTCGATTTAGCCGAAATAAAAAACCGTGAAGAAAAAACTGTCGAAAAAAAGTTTTATTTTGAGGTTCTCAACCAGTGAGATGAAGATATTTTATTGCATGTCAAAAAGATAAAAGATGTATAAGTATACCAACAAGAAATAAAAGGATGTAGGTGTGGCTGAAGAGAAGATTTACACTACACACCATACCCATTCCTCTAGCAATGTCCAGGAACTCCTACGTCGTGAAGAAACTCTCGACAGTGCGATGATAAGTCTTCAAGGAAATGAGAATTAATCATCAGTCCCTTCACAGTTCTGCCATTGAAAAAAGTCAAGATGATGCTGTTTCTGCAAAAGTTTTCCTACTCATACATGCATGTTCACAAATTCCTTGATGAATATAAATTTGAGAGCAAAAACTGTCAGAGATACTGTAGTTTTTTTTTTAATTTTAGCAATCATGAAACTGTGGAGGAACTGGCAAAGAATTTCTATTTCTCAGTCCTTGAACACCCTCATACCATTAATAACATCTGGAAGATTTTCGACATCTTTTCGGTATTTTTTCTTTCGGTGAAATCGATACAACCTTCCGAATATTTAAACATATTAATTTCAATTTCACAATTATGAATTTCATTCATTAGAAAGCTAACCTTGTGGAACATCTTATGGTGGTCTTTAAAAAAAAGTCTGACATTCCCTATACTCCATAATTTTACGATATCGAAATTAAACCAAAACATAACAAATCTGATGATCTTTTCGTTGTTATTTATTTTCGATTTTAATACGTATGACAGAGATTTAACAATAATGTATTCCGACTTTACTAGAGAACGGCGGCATCTATTTCTTAATGTAATTGTATTATTAGAGAGGCAGCTGCTAGACGGCAACAGGGAACGATTAGGAACAGTTATGGTAAGTTGACATAAACGTTTTATCACTATTATAGAACAAGCATGTCGAATCTTCGAAGTACCGGCCATTTACCATTAAAAACATCAATGACAAATAAATGGAAATCTCAGTAATTTTTTGGACTAGATCTATTGCTTTGATTTATATTATTTTTTTTAGAGCACCAAGTAGCGAAATGCTCGAACGACAAACACGAGCACTAGAAGAAAGTTTAAATAAACTTAAATTAGCAATGCATCCTGATAAAACAAAATCCACGTATATAATTTTTGTCTTTTTAATAGAAGCATTTCTTTACATATCTATTCATTCAATAGTACTGAAACGAATGTTCCTATTTGGGATAAAGGTAAAACAGGACCACTATCACAATATGCAAATCATGTTTTACGTGATGAACCAAGACGAGTATTCGATGTAAATCAACAAAAACAAAATTTCTTTTCTAAATTATAAAATAAAATAATTATAGGCTAATAAACCCACAAAAATTCGAGTTTTAGGTGATGAACCGCCAGGTATAGTTTGGTTTTCTATTGAACCTAATCTATTGAATTAATTGTTTTCTAGCTACAATTGTTCGACCATCTCTTGTAGCTAATTTATTCACTGTTAAACCTACAACAACAACAACAAATAAGGTTATCAAATGTGGCCAATGTGAAAAAGATGAAGCTAAAATGGTAAATAAAATAGAGCATTATCAGAAAGTTTTTAGACAAGATATTTGTTCACTTTTGAACCGACTGTTCGAAAGTATTCCAATGAATCAAAAGCTAGGAATTCGGACCAACATTTTGTGCACTTAAAAATTCTGTCTCATTTTTTTTCTCTTCTCTGGCAGCAAGCGAATTAAAAATAGGCAAACAATATCGCTGCGAGTAACCAGAATTCGGGCGAAACGGTCTGATAGCAGGTCGTCTATTGTGGAAGGGGCTAGTGTATGATGGGCTTCGTTAGCCCATCTAATCGTATAAATAACTTCGTTACAATCCTCAAAAGAATTGAAAAACTACTTGCCCTAAAAGTCAACCCGAAAATCGTGATGTCACTGGGAAAAATTATATCTTACAAAATTGAACTGTTCGACAGACAACTGAAGCACATTTTCCAAATCTTCAAGTCGAACTCTATACAATGATAAAAAAAAAAATTTTTTTTTACGCCATATTCAATCATTTCTGAGCAAGAATGTCATATGTCTGACTGCTAGGCGAAAAATTCACATTGTGCTTCCTCTCTCAGCCATTACTTTCTGTCGAATTTTAAGTTTCGTTTCTCTCACCTCTAGAAAATATTGGCAGTCCTGTTTCGCTCAACAAAAGGACCGACTTCGACAAATGTCAACATGTTTGAAACGTGACTTAAAGAAAAACTAAATACCTGTTGGCTTACTATTAATAACAATTTTTCAGGTCTTTCAAAAAGTCTCTCAATACTCTTAAACAAAAGTAGACACAAGTCCATATTTAAATTCTGGTTGTGACCTATAGTTTTTCACTCACCTAAAATGCTTTCGAGCAGACCAAAATGAATAAAGATGTTAATCAGAAGCATCGACCTACAAATTCCTTGCAAACTAATTTTGTTTGGACTTTTCAAACACTATTTCATTGCTCTCGAACAAAAACTACCACAATGTATCTAAGCACACAAAATCTTGGTCCTAACTCATAGTTTTTTGACCCGTCGGAAATATTTTCTGGTAGGTCAACGAGTAAAAAAGTATCTTCTTTAAAAGTTTCGTGATTATTCGTTAATTTTAATTAACGAATAATTTTTATCTCTTTTATTATTTTTGAGAAATGTCTTGAATGTGCCGAATCATATTGTGCTGCATGTTTTGCACATTTTCATCTTCGTGGTGCTTTACAACGTCATCGTTGTGTTTCATTAAATGAAAGTCGACCAGCAACACCTCAAAAGAAAAAACCAACGTAAGAATTTTTTTTTAAAATTCTTTATCTATTTTCATTATTTTTATTGTAGTGTTGGTGCAGATGTTATTTTTAAAGAGTTACGTTTTGCACAATCAAAAGATGATTTTTTTCGACAATCTGGAACAACAACAACCGATTATTTTGAATATAATGATGATGATATGCAATCTGAAGATGGTGGAGGTGGACAATTACTTAATGGTAATTATGATGAAAAAAATAGTGCTGCAACATTTCAACAAGCTCTTTTACAATGGAGACAAGGTGGTGATAAGAAAAAATCACATAAAAATAATCGATCTAAAAAATCTAAATCAACACATGAAGCAGCTGTCGATACTGTATATGACACAGATTCAAAATTAAATCAAATAGCAATGCCAAATATTGAATTTCATTCATCGAAATTAACTTATGGAGAAAAACTTTTATTAAAAAAATATCGACGTTCAAATAAAAATAATAAAGAATTTTTTAATCAACGAACGCCAAGAGAAAAACCGAAAAATAATCAAAAAATTCATGTCAATCGTTCATTACCTCAAAATTTAAATTTAGAAGATACTAATTTTGAAGTTGAAGTAAGGTTGAATATATAATAGGTTACAAAATTATTCGATCACGTTTGGTTTTTTTTCATCTTCTGAAATTCACAAATAGATTTCTATTTGAATTACTCGGAATGATAGAATAAACAATTTTCTAAAAAATGAACCATTCTCTAACTTTCTCGAATATTTTTTCGCCGAGATACATTTAATTTTAGAGAAAACACTAAAAAGAGATGTAAGCCGATCAGAGATGAGCAACTTCACTCGAAGTTGGAGTTGTTCATCTCTGATCGATTTACATATCTAGACGCATAAATAATGTTTTATACGAAATAGCCGAAAAAAATGACTTTTGTACCTTCCGTATGGTTGATGTATGTTGGTTGACAAACATCGTAGAGAACTAGAAAATTGTTTGCTCTATTTTTTTGGGATAAGTCAAATAGAATTCTATTTGTGATTTCTAGGAGATAAAAAACTTGAGTTTTTCAGAGGTCTTATTCTTGGAAAACTAGCAATTATTTTTATGTTTGAAAATAAAATTTTCTACATAAATCACTATTGGCATTTTTATTAACGTTTATGACATGAAGAAAAAATTGAAAATAAATCTGATCAAATAATTTTGCAAGTTACTTTATATCTATTCTAATGGATAATATCTTTTATTGTATGATTTAGCCTCTTTATGATGATATGCCAACAATACGAGCAGAAGACAGGTAATAGAAATTGACTTCACTTAGTAAACAAATTTTGACGATCTATCAACACGAATGATTTATGAAAATTTTTATATTACTTTATAGAACTTTCTTGTTAGCATGTCTACATGAAATTCAGCGTTACTAATTATAGTTCATACCGATTTACTTTATTGAATGTCATTCAGGGGAGTCTTACTTTTTCGGTCGAAAATTTTCAGATTTTTCATTTTTATTTCCACTAAACATATTTTAAGAATTAATATGTAACTATAAAAGTCGAAAACGATAGAATATTTTCACTGGAAAACATAAAAAATCTATGTATTATATCACCGGTTTTAAGTAATGAATTTTTGAACAAACCGATTCCGAAAAATTTGAACCCGACGAGCTTTATTTCTCATTGAGATCTATCTACTTATCCAAAAGTATTAAAAACGACAAGCTTCTTGATGCAAATATTATTAATAGGAAATGCTAAATAGTGCAATTTTGATATTCACACTAAATATATCCATTAGAGTTCGAAAAAGATAAATCTTTAATCTTATTTCTAAAGAAAAGATTTTCCTTTGTTTTTAGTGCACGAACAATTACTGCAGAAGAAAATCATAATAATAATAATAATAACATTGATAATTTTGACCATGATGAAGAAGATGAAGAACTTATGCGATTAAAACAACAAGAACGAAGCAAAAGTCGTACATCAAAAAAACCAATATCACGTCCAAATAGTTCTGCAATGAGAAAAAATTCTCTATCATCAAGACCAAATTCTGTAGCACTTTTTCAACATCCTCTGTATGAAATAAAGTTCTTATTTTTGAAAGAAATATTTATATTTATTTATTTATTTTAGACCTTCATTATTAACAACAAATCCAAGTGATGAACTTAAGGCAATTGTTGATTCTGAATCAATACCATCAAGACCATCATCAGCTGCTTTAAAAAAACCATCAAAAATTGATTGTCGACGTATGTATTAGTACAAAGAAAAGACTTTGCGGGATTTCGTAACCTATATTGAACTACGATACCACATAGTCCATATACTAGTTATAATTCTTGAGAAATATATATAGTACACAGAGACATCGTAGTCCGTAAGATATTTCAAGATAAACTTATACAAATTGTGTTTTTAAACTCAACTCGATACAGTTAAAGATAATCTTGAATAGTTTTCATCGTCATTCTTTTTATAATAAAAAATGGTCCCCTTTCTTAGGTCTAGGTTATTTCTTGACTTTATCACATTCTTGCGGCACGGAATAAGTGAATACTAAGCGTGAAATTTCTGGGAAATAGCACACTATAGAACTCTATATGTTTAACCGATAAGATCATTCAGAATATCATGAACTCATTGTCAATTTGCAAGATTGTTCCCTAGAATAGCCTATTTGTCGGTATTAAGCGCCTCTCGTATTTTGACGATATCCAAAAAATACTTAATAATCCTATTAAAAATTTCCATATAGCAATAATTAGTACAGCATATCTGAAGAGCTGATATAAATAACATACTTCTTTCCTGCAATCCTATATCTATACTTCCCTCCAGGGATTTAGAAGTCAAATAATGTTTTTTTCGATTACGTCCGAAATATTCTTGTACTTTATTGAGTTTCGATGGAAATTTTAGAAAAAAAAAACAGAAATTTTTAATACAATCATTGAGTATTGTTAAACTATTATCAATATACTGGTCCGTACATAGAGAAAAATAGGCTATTCGAGGAGACAATTTTTTATGTTTACAATGAATCATTGCTACTTCTAAAGATGTTATCTGTTAAAAATATCAAGCCTGATAATGTGCAATATTGATAAAGTTTCACATTGATACTTACTTGTTCTGTGACAAAGAATTGAACACATTGAAATGTCATATAGTCAAGAAATAATCTAGACCTAAGAAACAGAACAATTCTCAAGTATGCAGAAAACAACGATGAAAACAATTGATTATAGAAAAATGAAGAGGATCTCACATATATAATATTCTAATTCAAGATAAGTCACAAAATTTGAGCAATGTTTTTTAATCACAAAATAAATTTTTGATTTAATAGTTCCAACAATGTGGAATCGAAATTGGAAACCTGAACAAAGTATTTCAGATGGAATTGATATGAAATCAATTAAAATCGATCAATATTCTGTTAATCAATTTGATTCAGTACTTAACGATTTACTTGATGAAACAAAAATTGAATTAGCTAGTCGATCAGATAGTTCAATGGAAACAAAACGTCCACCAACAGCACCAATAATTCCAATAAGTTCACGTTCAGAAAAAGATAAATCTATTAGTACACCAACACCAAGATTAACACCAACACCTCGTCGAAATTCTCCATTTCATTTTACAAATTCACCACGTAAAATTGATTCATCATCTTCAGTCGATACAGGTGATGGTGGATTTTTCACTGATCTTACTCCACGAAAAATCACTAAACCACCTGTTCAACCTCCTGTTATTCCACAATCACCATCCAATGAATGGAAACAATTATTAACAAATCGATCTGCTCGTTCATCAACAGAAAAACGTCCAATAATACCAAATTTAATGTCATTACGTAAAGCATCTATTGAAAGTTTAACACGTGCACCACCAAAACGTTCAATAACACTTGATGAAGCTCATAATCAAATTGATGATCAAAGTCGACCAGCATCATCAATATCATCAGCTTCACTTCCTGTTTCAATAACATCATCAAAACCTGATTTTATTACACGACCATTAATTGAACGACATCCAAAAGTTATACAACAGCCTCAACCTCCACCAACCACGACAACAAAAAAATTTCGTGTCGAATATCCAAAAAAATCTTCTCCACCAACTATTGCACCAATGGTAGTTGAAGGTAAAAAAGTAACATCAGCAAGAAATTCAGCACGTGATAATGATGAATATTTACAACAATCAATAAATTCAACAAAACATAAAATAACATCAGGCGTACAAAAATCACAAAATTTATTAAAAACAAGTTCAACTAGTTCAATGACATCAATTACTCGTGATGATAATATTTTAAAAGATGAAAGTATGACAATAACAGATTTACCTTTAAATAAAAGTATTAATCGTCGTTCAACGAACAGTGATCGAGAACCAACAAAATCAAGAAAAATTGAATTTTCAGTTCGAGATGGTGTCAATTGGAATCAAGCATCATCTGAGTAAGAAAATAATTAGTCTTATAATACGAAGATAATAATCTACAATAGATAATTAGATTTCATTCAAACGCTTAAATCAATTTTTTTAATAGCAAAGAATTAGACAATGTCACAGAATGACTTTCTTTGTCCTGTATAGGATAAAGGATTCTTCTTCATGTGATCTGCAGGATGGTTTAGTTATGACATTTTTTAACAAGAAAAAACTTTCATATTCATAAATTTTATCGCATGTTTTCCAATGGAAATGAACAATCGGAGAGGATAAATTTTCTTTTTACTGTTGTTTCTTGAATTTATTTGCCCACATTATAGAATATATCGAATTATCTAGAAAACAGTAAATTCTTATGTTTCAAATCGTTTTTTTTTTGCAGAAAATACAGTCATTCTAATTCATACAACAGATGCATAACAATATTTCATTGTGAAAATCTTCAAAATGATATTTTTTTTTTACTTAAAACTCATTTTTTGGAAAATAAGAAAGATTATTGTCTCATAGACAACTCAATATGCTTTATAATCTGAGTAGGTGACAAACGATTTGGCAACATGTTTGTTAGTCTTGAAAACCAATATATAAAGACTTAAGGGTATTTCTCATGATCATATTCGGAATCAGTATGACCAATAAATTGTAATCTAGTCTCATTTGGTGAGAAAATGAGTGATCAGTTGAAAAATTTCCCTTGTGAGTTAAATAATCTTTCCGTCGAAGCACTTGTCTCTGGCATGGAACGTACTCTCCTGACTATTTTTGATACTAGACTAGAACTTCATTGAACCACAATCAATTAGGTGAGTTGGATGTCCTCCAGATCTCAAATATTATCTTGCAGATCTTGGATCCTAAAGAAAAAATGATTGTTCTGTTTCTGCATGTGCAAAATACGTTACCTATGATATTCTTAGAGTTCTGCAGGACAAACTTTTTTTCCGTCTCGAATTTCATTTTATTTTCAAAATGTCTCGATCTAGAATATGCGCTGTAGGACAGAACAAATGAGATTTTTCAACATTTAGAACTGTCGTACATGACTCTAAACATTCTCTAGTATAGAGTACATTTCAGCTATAACCTATTGCATAGAAGTCTTGGCATACAATATTCACTTACTTTTCGGTCACTAATTCGAGCCCGAAATAGTTACTTAATATGAAACTTTTTTGCTTTTTTTCAATACATATTCAGAATTTCTTGCAAAGGGATGATTAAACACCTATCACATGATTGTTCCAAAAGATACGAAATAGTTGTTATGTAGAATACTTTATTTAGTCAACTTTGTATTTCAATTGAAAGCTATCAAATTCAAAATGCGAAACTGTTTTTAATGGCTCAACTCTCTAGAGAAAAGTTTACTCCACAAATACGAAAGTCTATTTTTATAAAATTTTGCCATTATTCTAGATGTACATGTTTAGATCAGTACATGCTATTTACTTTTTCTATCTTATCATGCATGCAGATTTTAAAAGTTTTGTACTTTTTAAAGCAATTTTTGAGATAACTATTTTTTTTAGTATTGTCAATTTACATAAAAATTAGCTTTTTATTAAAAATGTATAGATAAGATTTTGCTTTTAATAATATGTTATTTTGTAAAAATGAAGTGCGGGTGTAATAATGTTGAGTTAAAGTTGTTCCAAGGTGCACGTTAAGAACTGCAACAAAATTCCTATTTTGCTTTGTGCAGACGTAATTTTGGACTTTTCTAGAAGATTTAACGATACTTGTTCAATCTTACTTCAGTAGGAAATTCAGATTCTAAGTAACTGCTTCTTGCACTAACTAGCTGTCTTTTTGTGGCAAAACTTTCGTAGCATACGTTACCAGAAGAAAGTCATAGTATTGAAAGAATTTGTCTGGATTTTTATTCTCATTAACATTTTTTATATTTTAGATCAACGGCTCTTAAAACAGTTTCTTCCTCTGGACGTCGTCGATCTTCAAAAGTAAATACTCCTCGACCATCAACACCATCAAATCCGACAAATTCAAGTAAAAAAGAAAAAAAAAGCGATCTCAATCACAATTGAAATCTTATTTTCTTTAGAACTTGCTCAACAATTCAGTACATATGATAATGATGATGGACGATCATCACGTGCATGTCAAGATGTTGAAGATGAAGAATGTTTTAATCAACTTCGTGAAGAACTTTCTTCAGAGTGTTTGTCTAAAATTTAAATTTCAAATATTTATTAATTTATCATTTGTTTTGTGTTTTTATTTTAGTGGGCATGGCAAGTCCTGGTTGGGATGCAAGTTTAAGTGAACATGTATTGAAAAATCTTCGTGCTACTGAAAGACCATTTAGTGAAAAAGATTTACAAGATAATTTAACAATGCTTGAAATGAAATTACGGTAAATTCTTTTTTTTTATGAAGAAAATAAAAGAATTTCTTTTATTTTAAATCATTTATAGAGAAACTGAATTGATTCAACGGTCGCAAACAGATGATGATTTAACAGTACATGAAGAAATTCGAAATTTATGAACAATTTTAAATGATCTGTTTCATTGGACTTTTTTTTTTCTTTTCTATTTTAATGACCAGTGATCTTTACTTCACAAATGCTAGTAGAATGCATGTTGATATTTTTTTTCCCTTTCCACTTAATCTACTTAATTAATTATAAAAAAATAAAATAAAATAATTAATGACCGCAGAAAGAGAAAACTATGTAAAATTAGAAACAAAAGAAGTTAGATTTAAACTTTAAAAACTAATCAATACAATCGTAATCAATCTATTTTATGAAAAATAACTTCGAAACTATAATATTATTATTTTTACAGTATAATTCAAATAATGATTAAGTGATATAAGTTTTTTTCTATATAAGGTATGGGAAAAAGTTCGCGACATTTTCTTATCGATACTAATAGAAAAATTTCTAAGAACTTTTTTTTTTTCATATAATATACTAAAAGATGCAGCGTGAAAAGCTTTACAATTTGCATAAGACCGCTTTTTTTACAGTTGCCCTTTTTCTTTTCAAAATCATCAAAACTTCAAGCAATCAAATTTCGACCGTGTGAAAACGATATTTTTTTCGGCACAAGATGGACTTAAAAAAAAAATACATCACAAGATGCAGCGTGAAAAGCTCTATAATTTGCATAGGATCACTTTTTTACAGCTGTACTTTTCGTTTTCAAAATCGACAAAATTTCTGAGCCATCAGATTTCGATGCTGCGAAAAAGTCTTTGTGCAATACACGGCCAATGCGTTTTTTTCCTCTTTACCACCTGAAATCTTTTATTTAAAAAAAAACAAAATATACCAAAAGATGCAGCGTAAAATGCTCGACAATCCACGAAGGAAAGCTTATTTTAATTGTCTACTTTTTGTATACAAAAGAAAACAAGATTCTGTGCGATCAATTTTCGACGCTACGAAAAGATAACATGAAAAGACATTTCTTTTTTTCTTATTTCATCATTTTATCTCCTAATATGT
>CAJNSZ010000068.1:179124-201036 GCA_905329745.1 Rotaria sp. Silwood2 | reverse complement strand
GCTTTATTTTTCTATTTACTAATGTTAAAAATTAAGTTTTGGTAAATCGAAAAAAAAATATCGGAGTCGAACTTGTAACTGATTCCGACTCCGAACCCGAAATTTTTTTTTCAGCAAACCCGACTCCGACTCCGACTCCGAAAATTTTTGTTTTTTCGACTCCGACTCCGACGGAGTCGGAGTCGGAATCGGGTTTCGGAGTCCTCCGCAGGTCTCTAGTGGGTACCCAAGATCCCATGCGACCAAATAATATCAAACTGTAGGTCTCAAACATTTAAAAGATATGACATATCGACTGGATGGTTATCTTATCAATCTTCATTATGCATAAAATTTCTTGTGGCTCTTAAAATCTATCTTTGAAATAACGATTTAACGAAACTTTTTATTGATAAATTTTACACAACAAAAATTCAGCTTTAAAAAATATTTCGGTGTAACACTGAATATTATCTCATGCACGTTATTGAAGCAAAAAAAACAATGAATAACTGTTCTACTAGGATAATCTCAATTTGAAATGAGTTAAGGCGCTAATATCTATTGTCATTACAAGTCTATATTCAGTCTAAAGAATGAAACTAAATAATTTTCCTTTTTTTTCTCTAAAGCATCATACATCTTTGAGTATCACTGAGACTTTCGACCACAGTCGAACATTTGGTTGGATCCAATTTCGCGTCCATACTTTACCATATGGAAAATAACTTTGGTTGCCTACTTCTTCCCATTAAAAGCCATTGCAATACTATTACATCATTTTTTTGTAATTGTATTTCGTGATCTATTTTTTTTAAGATATAATAATATGTCCTGCTTTAGATCAGTAAATATTCGTCATTTTCTTCAACGTTCTCATCATACTAGTACAATTTATTCTTTTTTCAACATGGAAACTATACAAGAAAAAGCTAAATTAGCTGATGAACGTATTCAACAATTAAAATCACTTATTGCAACTATTGGTACACGTAAGTAAATTTTATTTTATTACATTTTATTGTATAATATTTTTTTGTTTTATCCTAAAGGACAACTTGATCCTGAAGTATATATTAATGTACTTCAAGAAGAAAATACACAATTAAAAGAACGTGTACAAAATCTTGTTGACGAATTAGTGACATTAGAAAATCAACGAGGAGGTAAATTATAGTTACGCTAATAAAAACATTAATTTTTGCTTTTCTTTTCTTAGTAACACAACAATATGATTTTGTCAATAAGGTTCCCAAGGCTCCAACTCAATCGGTTACTCAACCAGAAAAACCAGTTGAAGTTCAACAACCAGTGGCTAAAGCTGCTCCTGTCGCCGCTGCTGCTGCTGCTGCTAGTAATGATCAACAAGATGCTAAAGATAAAAAAGAAAAGAAAAAGAAAGCTACTAAAGAAGGTTGTATAAAACATAAACAAAAAAAATTAAATTAAATAGAATTTTTTTAATATCAATAGAAAAACCAGCCAAAGCAGCTGCTAATACTGCAATTGATATAACACGATTTGATTTACGTATTGGAAAAATTGTATCAGTTGAAAAACATCCTGATGCAGATTCTTTATACGTTGAAAAAATTGATGTTGGTGAAGAAAAACCCCGAACGGTATTTAAAACAAAAATATAATTTATATAACTTATTCAAAAAAAAAAATCATTTTTCTTATTTAGGTATGTAGTGGTCTTGTTAAACATTTACAAATCGGTGATGTAAGTTTTTATAAAATTATTTTCTTTTCTATGAATAAAAATTATTTTAGCTTGATCAAAAACTTGTTGTTGTTTTATGTAATTTAAAACCAGCAAAAATGCGTGGTATTACATCTGAAGCAAGTAAGTTTGAAGAATTCAAATGATTCTATAAATTGATATATATATATATATTCTTTTTTTCTGTAGTGGTTATGTGTGCATCAACACCAGATAAAGTTGAAATACTTGAACCACCAAGTAATTCTAAACTAGGTGATCGAATTGAATGTGAAGGTTATGATTGTTCATCACCGGATGCTCAAATTAAAAAAGAATTATCGGACCAAATTTTACCGGATATGACTACAAATGATAAAGGTGAAGCAACATTTAAAGGAGTTTTATGGAAAGTAGGTAATGGTGTTATTAAATCAAAAACTCTCGTTAATGTACCTATTAAATGATATAATGAAAACCAGAGTTTTCTTTTTTTTGCTTTAATAGCAAAAATATTTTCATTATCATATTGTTACACTGTTTTTTTTTTCTTCGATTTGACAAAATAAAAAAGATTATTATGATGAGACGTTTTAAATGAATACATATGATTTTCTGTGCCTGTCAAGAACAATTGAAGATGATTAGTTTTATTATATGCTAAACAAGAATAACAATTCAAAAGATATATCACTATTAAATCAACTTCAGCAAAGTTTCTTGATTATCGATTGTTTTAGATTTAGGACAAGAATAACTTATGTCTGTTATCATAAATACGATTATAAACATATAGAATCTATTTAACATTTTTGATTACAACTTTCAAACAATCTTTTTTATCGTAATAATTCAATTTTCTATAATAAAAGTTATGAACATTTATATCTATCCTTTTTAGCAATTGAAGTCTTCCATTGTTGATTAAAATAATCTATATATTATGTTTTATTCGTTCGAAAAAAAAAAACTTTTTTAATAAATTTTCAAATCGTTATTTTTCATCAGTTTAAAGATAGAAATCTATTTTATGACCTCTATTTTCTGTTTTAGAGCGCCCTCTATTAAGAAAAAAAGGTCAAGTATAATTATTTTCAATTGCGTATGAATATTATATACTATATCAATGAAATATGTTGGAAAATTTGTGCATGATATTATTAATTAATTTTTGAAGAGGCAATTAATCTTGATATATGGTAGTCATTTTTTTTTTCTTCATTAAACACGTCCATCTTCTTCTGTCTTGCATACATACCCTTCTTCCTCTGTTTAGGTTGATTTCTTCCTTTCTTTTTTTCTTTCTTTTCTTCCAACTGGCTCTCAGTTTTCTTCTTATCATTATCGTTTTCTTTGCCTTGTTTTGACTGTCTAACACAATATATATGTATATCAGCCTAGTATTTTTTCATGTAACATTCTATTTTTAAGCAATCATACAATGACTCAGTTTATAAAAACTGCTGTTTAGTCTCGAGTTTTATTTAATGAAACAAAAAAAAGCAAAACAAAATTTCTCATATGCTTAAGACTTGATATGGGTCTCATTTTGTGTTTCGTTTGATTATGAGAAAGTAGAAGATAAAAAAAAACGAAGCAGTTTCCTCTATAAATAGATACGAGTAACAAAAAAAAAATACCTTCTTCTCTCTCTCTTATATTCGATAATATGAGACAATAAACAAATAGAGTAATGGAGCAGCCTCATCGTCGACTCGATTGTGGATGGGTATTTATTTCTTTCTCTCTCTCTCTCTTCTTTCTTACTAACGTTCTTTTACTTGCTTGCGATTAGACAAGCCAGGCGGGAATGTTGTGTATATGTGCATCCCTTTCTCATGCCCCTTTTTTTTCTTCTCTTTATTCAATCTACAAGAAAGAAACAGCGACAACGCACATTTTCTTTTTTTATCCTTATTTGTTCGTCTTAGCATATAACAGCCACATCGTCAGATGGTCGGTTGCTGTTACTTTACTTATTAAATTTTCTGTCTTTTTGTCTTTTGTTATGTTAACACTCGTACGACGAATTCCGTTTTTTTTTTCACTCGTCTGATGTACGTGCATGTTTACACCCATTGTTCTCTTGGCGTCGAATAGAAGAAAAAAGACAAACATCGTTCGTGCGTTTGTATGAAATAGAAAGAGTGTCTGTGTGCAAAAGAATGCATAACATACACGCACGCACACTTGTTTCATCAGTTCAAGTATCTGTCCGGTAAGTTGAACCCTATTCTGTTGTTGGCTTTCTTCATTTTTTTTTTCCTTCTCCTTTCCTTTCCTTCCTATGTCAATTCGCACTGTCTTTTACTTGATGCGAACGAGCACAGTAGTCATATTATAGAAGGGCGCAAAACGGACGATACATGTGTTCGGGCCAACGTTCAACAACTAAAAGAGGAAGAAAGAAAGAAAAAGAAACTGAGTCGTCGATTTTTGACAATTCTGACATACATAGTTCATGTAAAGGGCGATGCCATCATCCGTATAACTTGTTATTATTCTCTTCTAGATCATCATCTCTATTTATATTTGCTTAACATTTCGTTATTTTTTGTCCATGCTTGTCGATTGATCTCTCTTATTGTCTCTCTCTCTCTCTCTCTCTTTTTTTTTCATTTCGACATTTGACAATACACAAATAAGAGAAGAAGAAATAAAAAAAAGAAAAAAAAATTCGAGAGAGATCATACATACACATACACCTTTTGTCTTTCACATCTGTCATTGGCATTTGTTCAAAACAAAACAAAAATCTTTAACACAAACAGTGGTCTTTACTCTGTGATCAACGACTTTACTCGTGTGATAAACGAGTATCCGTTTTGTTTATTTTTTCTTCTAAACGAAATCAAAAGCACACATACACAAAAATATGATGATGACCATGGATCAACCTTGTTCTGGTAGGGAAAGACAAAAAAAAAAAAAAGAATTATTAAAATTTTTCTTTTTTTATTTCAAGGTTTCGGTGATTTTGGCGCTTATTCTTCATCTGATCCATTTACATCGAATCAATCGACGTCATCACCTATTAATAGTGATCCAGATGTTGATTGGAGTGTATTCGAGAATGCTGGTATTTACAAGAAAATTAATATTCTCTATTTAAAATAATTTTTTTTGAATCTTCTAGAACGATATTTATTACGTGATGATAGTGCATGGATAACACGTTTGAGTAAAGATTTTTGGTGGAATCTCGAACGTATATCTGAAATGATAACATCAGACTATACACCTGTTCAACAAATAAATAATAATGGTACATTTAATCGGCCATCCTTACCTACACAAAAATTTCAACAACAACAACAACAACAACAACAACAATTTATGCAATCAGCTGTACCAACAAAAATTTATTCACAACAGCAACAAGTACCTCCACCAATGCAATTTACTGGTGTACCACCACGTAAAATAGTTGGTCAACGTACACAACAACAACAACTATCAACAAATAATGCTTATAGAAATAATTCAATGTTTAATAATGGTTTTACATCACCACCACCATCATCATCCTCATCATCATCCTCATCAGGTTCAACTATTGTTCGACCAATACATAATAATAATAATAATAATAATTTTATGAATTCGAATATTAACATTCCAGATAAATCAAATTTTTTTCAAGCTTTTTCATCAATGTCAATTGCTGGTGGTAATCATGATCAAGATATGGAATATAATCCATTTCAATCAAAAATATCTTTTGATAATAATATGTGGGGAAATAATTCCCAACAACCAATCCCGTGGCAATAAAAAAAAAAAAGAAAAATTATATAGACAAACAAAAAATAAATACAAAGTCAGTCAAACGTATCTCATACTTTTCCTGCCTTCACCATCTTCCTTTTTGTTCATTTTGTTTTTCTCAATCGGTTCTTTCTTTATTTCATTTTTGTTCGATTTCGACAAAAAAAAATATGCGCACTTTTTGTTTTCTTTATCTCTTTTGTTTCCTGTGATTTATTCTACTACAACTCTTCTTTCTAATAGTAGTTAGCCGTGTGTGTGCGTGTGTCTTTGCAATAATAGAGTGTGTGAGAAATCTTCTTCCATGCCAAAAACACAAAAAAAAAAAAATCAATTCTCGTTTTTTTTTTTTTCTAAATTGAACAGCAAACATTTTCTTTCTTTCTTTTCTTTCTTATTTCATGTGCTGCTACTACTGTATTATTATTATTATCCATATTCATGATGATAGGATGTGTTGTCCGTCCTTCGAATGACGCGTTGGGTCTCTCGAGTTCCTTCCATTGTCTATCGAAATGATAATGTTGACTTTAGATATACATGTAAACCCTCTTTACTAGTTTTCTTCTGCACAAATGTCTGATGTCGGTTCTTGATTTTTCATTTTGTTCATTGCGCAATACTTTTCTTCTTTGGCTTTTATTGAATGCACAAAAAAAAAAAAATGTTCGTTTTCTCTTCTTCTTCTTCTACTTTTTTCACAACAGTGAAATACAACGACTAGATCAATGGATCTCATGACAAAAATAATGACGACGAAAAAACAAATAATTGTGCGTGTGTGCGTCTTACGATAAAAAAAAACTTATATATATATATATATACATACATACATATATTGTTTACAGTGATGCTGCGAACAAATACACACACTGTATTCTATCTTTTCGTTGTGTGCTAGTCCTCTTGTGTTTTTTTTTCTCTTTTATTTCCCATGCTGACCATGTCCGGTGTTTGTTTATCTCGCTTCCAGTAACATGCGTTTATCTATTTGTCCCATTTTATCAACACCATCATCAATTATCATCAGGGATTGAAGCTTCTTCAGTCAAAACAGTGAATAGACGTTTTTTTTTGTCCCTTAGTCGTTTTCCATTAGAAGCCAAAAAAATGCGAAAAGTACATTGAAAGCCTTTCGTCTCGTTAGAAACGAAGCAAAAGAAGACTAATGCAAACACTTTTTCTCTCTCTCTCTTTGTTTTGAATGCTCATTTTCTTTCTTTTCTTTTTTCTGTCTAAAACAATAACTCAGATATTTCTTGTTCTTTCGACATAAACATATATATATATATATATATATATACATATATAAATTATAAAAATAAAAATAAAAATATCAATCAATTATACGTCGATAAATAAATAGCAAACGAAATATTATAATGAAGAGCTAAATTGTTGAATTTTGTTTTGGTTTATTTCTCTCTCTATCTCTCTCTTTCTCTCTCTTTGTTCCGGTGTGTGTTTGTCTCGTTTTCTTTTCGTGCGTTGGGTGCTTGTTTGAATATGCGTGAGATATCGAGTTTTACGCATTCTCCATCTTTACCTTATTGCACATTTGTGCGCATTTTTTTGCTTCGTCAGTCATTTCATATTACAGTTATATACAACTATTAAGATGCACATTCGTGCGATTTTTTGTGTGCGGCTATGTGTATATATATTTTTTTTTGCTGTCGCCTCATTCAAATAATCCTTCCAAATTCAGTGCATTTTCGCTGCTATACGCCAGTGAACTTTATCTCCTTTATTTGTTTGTTTTTTTTTTCATCTTGCTCGTCTTTCCAAAATAAAAAAAGAAACAAGAAAATAGAGAAAAGCTATAAGAAAACCAAAGTATGTTGGATTCTATTAGTTTTTTTCAGTCATTATTTCTCTCTCTCTCTCTCTCTCTTTTGCTCTCTTTCTCTTTTTCTTTCGATTGTTCTGAAATGATCAAAAAAAGAAAACATAATAATAATAATAAAACATATATATGCTGTTATTTCTATATTTATCTCTCATCTGTGCGCGATTGTGTTATTGTGGTTATTGGTCGTTTGTTTTTTTCTTTTTTGTGTATTTGTTCTCTGTCGCTTTAATGAACTCAATCAATGTAAAATGCACGCACAAATTTAAATAAAAATAACAGAATTTAAAAAGATGTTTTCTTTTTTTATTTTTCTTTGATTTTTCAAATATAATACACAAAATGAATTAATTTTCGAGAAAATTCAATTCATGAATAAGAAACCTTAGTTAATTATATTCATTTGTTCATCATTAATATAGAATCAAATTTATCAATCGTAATATTTTTATGAATAATATTGGCTTCATCGAACAATAAAATTATATCTATACAATGTTTATATTGAAATAGATGTGATCATTTTAATTTATAATTCTTATATTTTATATAGATTTTTAAATAAATTCTACATCTGATTGTTAATTAGCATCGTTATTTTGATTGAATATTGTCTATTGATGGATAATTAATGATATTTGATGCTTGTTTGAATCTAGTACAAGTTTCAATCTTGATTAAGAAAGACGGAGTTATGTATTTTGATATTGTGTCTATTCGAGAATGATGAATTGCATGCTGTGTATGTTTATGCAATAATCCCAAATTGAAAAGGATACAGTTGCACGAAAACTATTAAGCATTCAGTATTTAGTTAATTTTATATATCATCTAGAATATCAATCATTGAGTAATTTGCATATGGAAAAAATTTTTTTTTCTTCTTGAAGCTAAAGTATTATCTATAACATAAAACATGAATTACCAAATGACAGAAATAACTTCCTAGACGTTTATATGTTTATACAATACTAAATACATCCTTGCCTAGTTTATTTACTAATATCTCTTCTATCCTATTGTCAAAGTAGTTATTCATTGATATAGTATGTGTTTTAACTAAAATTCTTGTTGTTTTAAATTTAGTTGTATAAATAACTCTTTTGTTGTCTTTTCTTGTTTTTCAACAGGAAATATTATTTCTACAGGCACGAGAATGATAATATGATAAAATCGATTCCTTTCTTTATGAATTGATGACTTTTTTTGTAGATACAAAATTAAATGTTAACACTTCTATTATCTGAGTTTATAGAGATAAGTTGATAGATTACCCATGAAGTTGTTTTTAATGATATTGATAGCATCAATGTCAAAGTAATAGATTGTAGCTATATTTTTATATTGGTACAAATAGAATACTGAAATGAAAAACAAAAGTAACAATTCCAGCCCTAAAGTTTATTTGAACTTCAAATATAAAAACGAATTCTTTGAACAAATCAAACAATTCCTATTGCTTTTTGACATTGATTTCTCTATAATCAGATTATTATATCATAAAGGTGAATGAGAATACAATGAAACATTTAACTGCTCGTATGTTTTTTTTTAAAAATGTTCTAACATCTTTTTTGTCTAATCACAAATAATTATTTTTTTCTTATCTCCCATTTCTCTTGAGGCATAACACCATTGCTGATTTGATTCATGTGTCGTGTTTACAAGAAGAGCGACTGTACATCTAGGTCTGTTTGGAAAAGGACTAATGTCGTCATCGATAAGTCAATGCCATACAAGAGAAAAGAAAATGGTCCATATATATATATATTCGTAAACATTATCCTCATCGTCAAGGGAATCTTCTTGTATATGCATGTGGCAATAGATAGATAATAGATCAATACCATTGACGTCGACAATCGTATAAGAAAGGAGAGAAGACGTAGAAGAAGAAAAAGAAGAACAAGCCATTGCTATCTGAAGGTGATAGCAAAAGCATAACATAATAGAGAATTGCGAACGAGACGAACGTTGTTTTCTCATCAATCTAACTAACTTCTCAACGCGTTGTCACATATCACAACAACAATGGAATAACAATAAAAGCAATATATGTTTATTACAATTGAAATTTATCATAAAATTTGAAAAATGATGAGTAGTATACGTAATGCTCCTGTTGATATAGCATCGGCACGTATCTTACATTTTCTTCGAACACATAATTATGATGATTGTGCTATTTATATTAATCGTCTTAGTTCAAATACATTCCGTAAAATTTTATCCAATCATTTATCAATTGATACATTACTCGCTCAGCTACCATTTTCAATTGAAGTTTTTGAAGTAATTTATTCAAAAATATTCATTTATGATCCAGATATGTTTCCTATTCGAATACTTAAACCTGAAAAAATTATTTCAAAAATGATTAGTTTATTTGCATCAACATTTATTGAAAAATCAATAATATCAACAATATCTTCATCATCAGCAATATCTTTAATATCTAAAACAAAAGATATTGGTATGGATGATGAACGTTTATTAACAAATTTATCTAGTATACTTCGAATTATATCTTATGTACAACCAATTTTATTTAAACGTCTTTTACATCAAAAAGAAACAATTGATGAATGTATTCTTTATTTTGAACAATATTATTCAAATACAACAAATATATATTCATTAAAAAAATCTTCATCAACATCATCATTAATACAAAAAAATCTTGAAGGTACAATACGTCAAGAATTAGAATCAACAATTGTTTGTTGTCAACAAGCATTACATAATCTTGAAACAAAATCAATAACATCTCGAACTTTAACATCAACATATTCAACACCAATAACAACAAGAAAATATTCAACTATATCAACAACACATACACCAAATTCATTTGATGATATTCAAGATCGTTTAATTCAACATAAATCTGTATTAAATTTAGTTGAACCATATTTATCTCGTGCAAAACTTCATGCTGTTATGGATAATCTTGAATATAAAGTTTCAATTGATAAACAAATATTACTTGCTTATTCTCATATTAAATCACATGAAAAACAAATTCCTTCTGGTGAACAACTTTTACCATTATTTAAACGATTTGCTTTCGCTTACGAACGTATGTAGAAACTTAACTTTAGTATATTTATTTTGACTATTTATAGGCATTATTCAATTGTGGAGACGAGTAACTGACAGTACATTGATTGACGAATGTACTGACGATATTATAATTAACAATACAACTGTTAAGGATTCCAGTGGATTTTCTTTCGAACGAGCACGTTCTCGTAAGTCTATTTCTATGATACTTATAATAAGAATAACAACAACTGACAGAGAAACAACGATAACGTATGTTTTCAGTCAAGGTGGTCATTTTTTTTTGTTATCTATTAATTTCGCATCTTCCTATTTATCCTTCTAATCGATGCAGGATGATGATGGTACATAATAGAAGAAAAAGCAGAAGAAGAAATATTGAGATTCTTTTGTTTATACACAATTGGGGATTGCCACACTCACACAATCATTCGTTCTACTTATTGTACATAACATGTTTATCGAACAGCAGTAGTCTATCAAACAAGAAAATGATTTTTCTCCCTCTAGGTTCTTCTGACAAGCGTGTTGAATGAAGAAGAAAAAACGAGTGAGTAGTATGGCAATTATCTAAACGATAAATAGAAAAGAAACTTGTAACTAAATATACTTCATTAATAGAAAGTAATTATGTTATATCGATCCTATTAATATATATATATACATAATTTATAAAATCATTTCACTTACTTTTTCTTTACGAATTAGACGACAAAAACTATATATTCTATTAATCTACATATTTGATCGAAACATTTCTCAATGTTCTAAACTACTATATACATATATTTATATAGTAACAATTGATAGACAATGAAAGAAAACAAGATGATCAGCTAAACAGGCATATACAACAGCAGTGAACAGAAAAGAATGTAGCAAAATGTGTGCACCTTTGTATACTATAGACATTTGCTTTTTCTGCTCTTTTCACCCATCATCATCATCATTCTTCTTTTATCACACACGAGCATACACACACTCATCGTATTCGATATATATAAATATATCGGTTTTACAACTTACAGACAAAACGATACTGTTGTTGTTATTGTTGATTTTTAATCATTTCTTTTTTTGGATACATTCTTCAAATGACAACGATTACGCTTAGATCGAAGAAACCCGGCGTGCACAGTAGTCATAATAATAACAATAGATACATTCGTTATTCTATTTTAGAAGAACCACGACCATTTCGAAATCGATATGGTAAGTAGAATAGCTTCATGTTTTTTTGTTGTATCATTAGAAAGATTTTTATTTTTCTTCTTTTTATTTCTAATAAATTGATTCGTTGATTGAATCAATCAACAAACGGATACAACATGATTATTTGTTGATATATCTAAGTTTATTTTTATGAAATTATAGACATCATAGAATGCAATCAGAAAATGAATAGAATTCGAGAAATTTAGTGGCATGATGACACGTACGTTCACTCTCTTCGAGATTATTGACATTAGTCGTCTATAGATTTTCTTTCAACATCAACATATACCATAGATGGTACATTGCACAGTGCCATGTCGTTCATTTGCTCATCTTAAACATGTTATCGTACTAATAGAGGGAGGAAAAATTACTTACGATAAGATAATCAATTCATGATGATGAGAAATACCATCATCATAAAATCGTTTTATCTTATTATTTTTTTTTGTATTGATCATGACAATGATTACGAGAACAGAGATCAAATTTCTTTAACTATTCATCAATGGTACCATGTTCATTGTTACTAATCGTAAATTCAATATTCACATCGATAAATAAAGGATTACTTAAGTATACGAATATTCATTGTCCTTCTTTGAGTATAAAATGAGTGGAAGCACGAACAACGATCAATTGACACTTTATTTTACTACTTTGTTATGTTCGTCATCATCAGATACCATGATGCATAGATCGTTTAGATTTCCATTATCTAAGTTTTCATCAACTGGTAAGTTTTTTTCTATCATATCTAAATCAATCAGATAATATTCTCTTCAATAGTTCTTATTTTAATAATAATAATAATAATAATTAATAAAAACAAAATTTCTTTTATCTTTAGACACTGAACTTCTATTATACAAAGATGACATGGCTTTTAAGAACGTACGACCAAGTAAGTTGATATTGCACGTCTATTGAAATTTTTTCAAGTCTCAACATATATTTCAGAAATAATTTATGTCATTAATAATTATTTTGTATTGAATAAGATTTTCATCAAGAGAAATATATTATGAATAACATGTTCCCATGTTACATGTTTAGTCGTACTACTACTTGTATATACTACAATACTCATAAGTATTGACAGTAGATTGTTGGTTAGGGAACAATTATCAATATACTGCGATAGAATAGTAATCAGAGGATAATCGACTGTTCAAGTTTCAAACCATTGTTACTATATCAGAAGTTTTTATTCAGTTTGAATCATAGGAATTCATCAAATTCTAAAATTTGAATACAAACGTAGTAGTGAAAATTCATATATTGATGAAAAAGAAAAATCGAATTAATTTTTCGTTCTGATTTGAAAGTTAAAAATTAGTTTATATAGTAATATCAGTAGAGTATGAATGGTAATGAAGTATTTAAGTGTGTTAATATTATTAGTTATTTTTTATGTATGTAATACAATGAAGAGCTCGAGAGAAAATCAATTGAAACCTTTCTAAAACAAAAAAAATCAATTAGTTATAGTAATGGATGGATGACAAACTGTCGAAAACGTCATTTATCCTTGTGAAAAACATTTTTTAATTATGATCATTTTCTCCTTCAAACTATTTCTTGTTCTTGCCGACTTTCTTGATGTACATCTAATCAATGTCTTTGCATGATTCGAACATTGTAATACAATTCCATCATTAAGCCAAGATGACCTAGAAAGATTAGAATGTTAATTGAAAAACTGTCATAAACTAAATACTACAATTCTGTAATCAGATTAGTTTTGCCAATAACTGTTGTTACGATGTTTGCCTGTAGATAAAGATTTCATCTATGCTGATAGGAATATAACTAATGAAAATCATCAAAGTTTTTTTAAAATAATTATTAATTACTTAATCATGTTATCATTTAATTAATATTCAAAATTAAAATTAAATATTTAAAACTATTTTTGAAATAAAAATTTAATAATAAGTTTTTTTGTTTTTTGATAATATTCTTCGTAAAACAACAAAGTAAATACTAGTAGATATATGCAATATATCTTAATGACATTGATATGCAGACGCGACGTTGGCGACAAAGATATATGTGTGTATGAAATGTATTTGTTTCTTTGACAAGAAAAGGTCATACTCTATTAGATTTCTGTAACATCTGTATATACATCACATAGTTCAATACTCTTCTCTTTCTCATCCTTCTTCTTCTAATATATGATATTAGAAAATACATTTAGAGATATTTAATAGCCTTCGTTTCTTTTTCCCGTCTTATCTCTTCAATAAGATATAATTTCTTGTCATTGTGCCTGTACTGACCAAAGATGAAAGAGCAGCACACGCATATATATCCTTCGCCCGATTACTCAAATGGTAGAGAGCGAGAGAGCATCAGCAGGACATTATTTTCTTCTCCGCCTGATTGGATCTCGAGTTATTCTTGTGCTCAGTCGGAGATGTTTACCTCGTAGCATTTGTATATAATGACGTGAAAGGGTCAAAAAGCCGATTGAAGCATAAAATGATGTTGCTCCTTTTTATTTCTACTAATGTTCTCATATAAACAATGAATGGAGAAAACAAACATCAATATGCCAAAAATAATAAAATCAAGGTTGCAACGATTTGTCTTCTTTTTTTTTTTTTCGTTATTAATAGCATTGAATATTAGATATTCAAGAGTAATAAGAAATTCGCAATTTTTCTTTATACTTATACAAGAGTAATCAATATACGTAATTTTTGCTGTATTAAATAATAACCCAATATGTAAGCATTTGCTTGCTTAAGCTTTCGCTGGTGACAAATGAGCTTGATTATAGCTATCATTCATCCATTAATAAAATATCGCGTTTGTATGTTAAGCGAAAGGCGAGAAAGAGAGGTAACACGTCACATAGATAGAAAATGGAATAGAGAAAAAAACGAGAGAGAAAGATATCGCTCTACTAAATATACACACGTACTCGCTCTTTACTCCTTGTATATTCTACCACATAACGTGTCTACCGAACTTCATCAGAGAATAGCATACATATTTTTTCTTGCTATTCGTTCAATGCTTCATTCGGCCACTTGCGATATTCCATATTATTATCAATAACTTCTCATCTTTTTGATAATACATATTGAAGAACAATTTTCAAACATATTGAATTATTCTCCATATCTCATTGACAATACCTATCAAAACTAAGCTTATTCAATATCAACATTCATTCTATTTGAAAAAGCAAAAAATAATAATAAAAAGTCTCATAATAAAAATGTCAAATGCTGTTGAATTACAATTTTTCTATGGTCCACAATCGCATATTATCAACACTCAACTTCAAAAACAACAACCGGCTAGCAAACTTGTCAACCGATATCTTTCTACAGCTGCACAATATCTTAATAGAACAAAGAGCTTTCATCTAACAACAACCAATAATAACAATAATAAGAATAATATTCAAGAATATATAGATGATAAGAATATACTTACAAATAATCTAGCACAATCTACACCAGCTAATATGGATCATATAAATGTTGCAACAAATATAAAAGTATATTCAAACAATCTATTAATGTCTATCAATGAAACAAATTCATCTAGTTTACCTTTAAATTGTAATAATAATTCAATCGATGACAATAAATCACAAGGTTTTGTCAATACATTACGTCGATCATTACGAAAAAATAAAGAACGTTTTTATAACAAACGATCGGCAACGATGAAATCATGTCATTCATTGAATACTTACGAACAAACCATGAATAATCATCAAAATATTCATACAAAAATTTCAATGACACCAACTTTACTTTGTCGACATCAACATTTAACAAGTGATATTGAAACATGTTCAATAAGAAATATTATGATAGACAACAAATATAATGATCAAATGCGTAAGAAAAGAAAAAGAAAAAAAGGATTATCTGAAATTTTTCAATAATAATAGAGTTTTTTCGCATTGTTTACTGTTTAATCGATTAGAAATGACATTTTTATAGTGTACATCTGGTTTCTTTTTTTTTTGCTTCGTTTTTTTGAAGAAAAGAATAACGGAAAGAAATCATAGGCAATCATTAGTTTAATACAAATTTAGTCAGACATTTCTCCTGTCAATATCTTACTATAACGCTTGTCATCATTATATTTCTTAAGTACTTTAGACCTTGAAAGACATAACACAGTAAATACATAACCTAAGTGGTTTAGCTTAGTGAACTTGTATTCTGTCAGTTAATACATAATTTATACAATAGAAACACTTAAAAATTGTTAGTAATAGCTATTAAATCCTAAAGTAGAAAAGTCAAAATTCTTCATTTATCTTATTTTCTCTAATTTATGAATATAATTCAAAATAAATAGATTATCGTATTTACAATAGAAAATATCATTTTGACATACTCTTCGATATTCTTGTATTTTCTTTTTGTATTTATATAATAGTATATTCGAAACCTGTTAATAATTTATTTATAAACGATTCATATCAAACAAGATATGAGTGTCAATTGTAAACTATATTACATCAAGCATATGTGTATATCAAAACAATGAATACCACTTGTTTTCTTCTATTGTTTTATAAATGTCTTTTAAATAAAAGGTCGAAATATGGACAGCTGTAGATGCCACTCTATTCATCGGGTGTCTGTCATGTATATATATATATATACCCTCTAGTCGAGAATAAAAGAAAGAAGAAGAACTAGATTATCCGATAAATAGTACTTTGATTGACAATCGACATATTCTCGTCATGTAAAAAACAGATTTTAACGTTTGTACACATTCCAACAACGATAGCAAGTACGTTGTTGTTACAAGCTCGATTTCTTCTCTATTTGACGTCATCAACATCGAGCATTAGTAGTTTGAGTATTCTTTCTTTTTTTTTTCTTTCTTCTTCTTCTTCGTTATAACTAGAAAGAAGAAGAAGAAAATAAACGAATTGATCCTTCTATGTGTGTACATCTGTTTTGTTTTTGCTTCAAGTATTCATATAGAACCGAGAAAAGTAACAGTCATGTCTACAGCTTTATCATGCATGTATTACGATAAAACAAACTGTATGTTTCTTTTTGTTTTCCATTTTATTTTTGTTAATCAATTCATATTCTATTTGATTTGTTTATTTTTAGCTCCACTACAGCCTTTAACAATCAATGGACGTGATCAACGAAATCGTCAATTAACTAATGGACCTATTGCTCAACATCAATTAACATCTGTTTTACCACCAACTTCATCACTTCAATCTTTGTCACCTTTGAACACAACAATAAATTCAATAGGAAATATACCATCAACTATGTCACCAGTAAATATGGAACAACAATCAATTAGTTCAGATTATGATGAAAAAGAAAAATTAAAAAATGATTTACAACAATTAAAAAATGAATTACAAAAATCAAAAGAAACAATAACACGATTACAAAAAAGTGAAGAACAAATGCGTGAACGGTAAAGTTCAAATGATAGAAGAACAAAAATTCTGTTTTGTATTCTTATCTTCATGATAGATCGATTTTTATAATATAAATTGAATATACAGAAAAATTAAATGAGTTTATATAGAATATTATTGAGCATAAATATTGGACAACAAAATCAACTATAGATTATAATGATTATTTTTTTCTAATCTAATTATTTAAAACAAATAAGACAACTTTATCTGCAACATCAATCTTATCTAGCCTTGTCGTACAATTTAATATACGTCTAGATCAGATTCACATGAATAATAGAGATGAATATCTATGAAGTTTGATTATGGAAAGTGCATATATTATTAAAAAGAAAATCTTCTGATTAGTAGAATTTTCATATTTTCTAAATCAATAATGAATAATTCTGCTCCACAGTTGGTCTATTTTTGTGTGATATATCTGGTCGGATAATAAAACGTCCATGAGAAAAATATGTATCTGCATGGCATTTATAGGTTAAACCTATTTATTTATTAATTGTGAAACAAGAGAAAATACCAGAAGCAATCTTATAGTTATTTGTTATTGACTAAAACGTTTTTCTACATTGAATTAGAATGATTTTTCTCTTCTCAAAATAATTTTATTAATGAATGTTAAATATCCTCTGTGAAATTTATTTTATTCTATTTAGATTAGCTGAACAAGCACAACGTCAATTAGAAAAAGGTGGTAAATTTGAAGATTTAAATCAAATATCTCGTCCAACTGAATTAATTCGTAGTTATAATTCTCTTTATTCTCAAGCTCGAATTGATGCACTTGATGCATTAGATAATGTTCGTGAAATGTCTGATGCTGAAGATCTTAAATCAAAATTACTTTTTTCTGTTGTTGTTGTATGTTAAATTAATAATTTAAAATAATTTTAATTATTTTTTTATTAGCTTGCTTTTCGTCATGCACAAAATCAAGCAAAAGATATACGAAATAAAATTAAACAAATTCTTCAATTAAGTAATGATAAAAATTCAATAACAATCGAAGAAACAATTGAAAAATATCTAAGAAGTACAATACTAAAATATGATGTTGGAAAAATTGCATATGTATATATAAATATAAATATGAAAATAATGATTTTTTTTTTTTATGTTAATAATTTTATTATTTTTAGGAAGTTGAAAATCAATTATGGTCTACATTATATGATTATCCAACATTAAAATCTTGTAATGAATTACTTAAATATATTAATTCAGCATGTCGAACAGCGTATGTATCAATAAAACCTATTTGATTTACTTTATAGACAATCTATCAGGACTTATTTATCTAGATTAATCTATTGATAGTACATGATACATGTGAATTGTATCAAAAGAAAGATGTAATTCTGAAGTATCAACCTTTAGATATATCTGATATCTCGTTCGAAATCTCGCTCTTGTTCTCACCATCAAACATGTATTTATTTTTAGCATAATGTCCTTTATTTTATGATAAGATGTATAATGAAGTTTATAGAAAAATATTGGAAACTACTGTTCCCCCCCCATCAGAATCAACACTTGAGTTAATGGTGATAACAACTGAAAAACTATAAAACGTTTATCAAATACTAAAAAGAAAAGATCAAGTTATAAAAGTTATTTTTGTTTTTTTTTGATTAATAAACTCATTGAAAATAGAATACAAAAAGAGATCGGAAAAAGCTCTTTAGATTAAGTACATAGTTAAACTTATCTATGTGAGTATCTCATTATATTGGACAATCTTTAGTCTTCCCAAGCGAATTTTTCTCGGAATGAGCATCTTCTTATTCTGAACTAAAGACGCATATTTCTGGTCTCATAAGCAATAATAATCTTTCTCATGTGAACAACATATGCTCTATCATTCACGCACAAAATGAGAAAAAAATATGTTATATGTATTACGTTATAATAAGCCATCATAGAATGCATATGACAAGAGAATCGCCTAACCGTACGTATTTAAAACAGAACAAAAAACAATATTAGACAACAATAGTAGTGCTTTGCGTAATATTGCATCCTTCTTGTGTTAACAACTAGTAACATGAATACGTGTTGATTTGCCTCTGGTTAAAAAAAAATTGAATTAATTAACTGTTGGAAACAAGACAAAAATCACCTTGAACACTTTGGCTGGTTCGGATGGTGCCTGCATTAGAGAAGAGTTTTACGTAACGAGAGAACATCATCAATTGATATCGTCTGTTTGAGTTTGTATATAACGCATAGGTAGAGCTCATCGAGTAGAGAAAAAGATTCATTCCATTGTCGTTATATTCCAAAGAAACAAGCATTACAAATTTCTCTACAAATGATATTATTCTATATTCTGTTAATTATTTTTGGAAATATCCTTTTTCATATCTCTGGATGAAAGCAGCGTTTCATTCAAGAGTTTTTTTGTTTTTATACCATCCATATGTTCGCTAGATATAATACACATGGAAACGTTACATGCAAGTAAACATTTATTCTTCTTGACATACATCTTATTTAAATTTCTATGTTCGGGTACATTCGTTTTCTTTCCCTATGGATCATGTATATTCTCTCTAATACTTTCTGATACATGTCCGTAATAGAAGTTTTTAACAAAAGAAACAGCTCGTAGAAATGTTTTTTTGTTGAAATAATTTTTAATAGACAACACAGTAGTAGTATTTTTAGAGAATCTTGCTATGCTTATTGTTCTCCACCAATGGAACGAATCTTTTTAGGCTTTTTCTCTACTCTATAAACCTTGCCCACGAAGTCACAAGAAGAGTATCAGTTGATGATGTTCTAGTATTAGAGGTGTAAGCCAATCGGCTGAGATGCCACGATACATAAATAGATATTTGATTATTAAAAATTTCCGCCGTCCAAAATTAGTTTTTCCAAGTATTAATGACTGGTTTTCTTTCAATAAGTTCTCTACTATCATATTCTCTCTTTTTTATTTCAAAATTTAGAAAAATTTCAGTTATCATCACTAATTAATGAATCGAATTACATCTTCAATTTTACTGTAGATAAATTAAATCTCTCATTTTATTAATCTTTTATAAAGTTTAATAAATTAATAGTAGTTCTATATATTTCACATATATTTTCTAAATATTAGATTCATATTTGAATTTCGTATTAATATCATAATATATATATGTATTATAGATGGGGACTTGCCAATCAAAATCCACCGTATTATATTGAATTTCAAACAACAAAATATGATAAACAAATTCATGAACGTTTTCATACATCTGATAATGAAAGTGAAACTATTATTGAATATATATGGCCATGTTTAATTGATGGACGTGATCGAATATGTGTAGCAAAAGGTGTTGTTATTACTGATGAACGTTATTTATCAATGTCAAAAAATATATCATCTTAGCATTATTTTTATGATTAAAAAAATATCCTTAATAGCAACATTATACTTCTAGTCAGTCGATTATCGACGACATTCCATACTAACAAAAACAGAATGAACTATAATAGACATAATTTTCCCTTTTAACTTTTTTTTTTTTTTTTGTGTTTCACGTGTTTGTGTTTGTGTGTGTTGCAGATCAAATTATTTAGACAGAATGACAAAAATTAAATTTCTTCTTTTATCTTTCTACTTTTATTCTTCGGAAATAGAATTAGAAATATGTTCTGATTTTTTTCGTTTGGTTCTTGATATAGATGATGTATCCATATCTTCAATAATTTCATCCGTTTTAGGTAGTGATGCTATTGTAGATAGATAATCGATAGTAAAGATATTATTTTCAACACTAAAAAGAAAAAAGAAATATTTCTTTGTATTCTTTCTTTTTTTTTATTTCATTTAACTTACATTTTACCCAAACTATCATGTTTTAATGTAAGATTTTTTTCTAAATTACATAATGTTGTTAAGATTTTTGTTGAATTTGGTTTAAGATTATTTGTATGATTCATTAAGATATTATATATCCATGATAGATAAAAAGCAAAATGTCGAGAATGTTGAATTTGTTCACTAATAAAATTTAGTAATAATTCAACATAGAGAAGTGGTAATGATCGACAAATATGTTCGACTAAATAAATAAATAATTATTTAATTAATGTAATAATATAGAAGATTTAACTATGAAGAAAACTATTAATGAATAGATTTTTCTTTTCATATGATTCGTACTATTCAAAGATATGAGTGAGAAAACGACCATTATTTGATGAAACACGATCTAAAAGGAATGTTGACAGACATAACCATAAGAACGTCATAGACATTTTTGACATACGATCAAAGACTGTATAACAATAACGTCTCGTTCTAATATATGAACTATTTCCGTATTACATTTTTTGGAGAACGATGGTAAAGAAATCTATCTCAAAATAGATAGAATAAAGCAATCTTTCTTTGATTAGTAACTATATTGTGTTTCATATTTTAATTTCGCAGCGATTGCACTAACAGTAAACAAAAGAAGGATAGATCAGTTGTATGTACGAAAAAGAGACGAAATTTAAAAAGAATCCATGTTAACAGAAATCCGAAAAATAAGGTTTTTGACATGATTTCAGAAACGCTTCTTTTTTTGATTTCTCAGAATATAGATTTTTTTTTGTAAGAGTGCAGTGCGGACAAATATCCTTACTCTCTATTTAGATCTAGAGATATGCAGTGTTGGTGTAAATTCTGAACAGTGAGTCACCGATACAAGATTGACTGGAGCATAAACATCCACGCACAGTGGGCAACCAGGCGGACATGAACGAAAGTATTCTTTTCCAAAGTTTAAATATTAGAATAAATACATCTAAGATTAGTCTATCTTTCCTTGAAATAAAACTTCCAGAAATTAAGGAGAACTCTGAAAAACGTCATTTTTATAAAATTGCTCATAAATCGCTATCTCTAGACAA